>APFE030738672.1:14380-36995 GCA_000404065.3 Pinus taeda | reverse complement strand
AAGCTCAAGCTTCTCACAGCCCTTGAGGAGCTAAGAGCGAGACACCCTGATGTGCCCTAGATTGTTGCAGGAGATTTCAATATGATTAGATCCCTTATAGAGAAAATTGGGGGTATCAGACAACTAGGAAGAGACTCTATTGCCTTCCAAAACTTCATGTTGAACATGGGGTTAGTGGACATTAAAGCTTTAAATGGAACCTTCACCTGGAACAATCAGAGAGGAGGGGCTTCTCAAGTCACCTCTAGGCTGGATAGATTTCTCATCTTGGAGGACCTCTTTCTCTCAGGCCCTGCAATGTTAGCTTTTATCTTCCCTTTAGAGGCTTAGACCATTGGCCTGTACAGCTTGAGGCCACTTTTATAGGCACATCTAGAAACAGACCTTTTAGTTTTGAAAATGCATGGCTCTCTCACCCTGAATTCACCAGCAATATTGACACATGGTAGATGGAGGATCTAAACATTCAAGGCACTAAAATGTTCTTGCTCCAGCATAAACTTAAACACATCAAATCCAAGCTTAAAGATTGGAACAAAAAGGATTTTGGTAATATTTTCAAAGCTAAAAAATAAGTTGAGAAAAAAATCCAGGAGATAAATCAAAGCATCATCACAGATGGTTTCAATGAGGGACGGAAAAATCTAGCTAATTCGCTGCAAAAAGAATGGGAATATAGATGCATGCAAGAGGATATTTTCTGGAGACAGAAATCAAGGGTGTAGTGGATTACAGAGGGAGAAAGAAACATGATGTTCTTTCATAAATATACCATAGATCATAGGGCAGACAACCTAATCACAAAACTCAAAGATTCTCAAGGGATAGAGCTCATCTCTCACAAAGAAATGGAATCTGTCCTTGTTCAACACTTCCTCAACATAGCAGAGGAACCTCTAGTCAATAGATATAGGTTCATTAGTAACTTCACAAAGTATATCCCTCAGCTAGTCACTAGAGAAGACAACCACAATCTCAACAGGGGAGTTTTGGAAGAGGAGGTTAGTGATGTGATCAATGCAATGAAAAATGGCAAAGCTCCATGCTCGGATGGTTTCAATGTGGACTTCTTCAAAGCTTATTGGAGAATAGTAAAATAGGATATCCTTGAGGGGGTGGAAGACTCAAGAAGATCCAAATCTGTTATGAAGGCTCTTAATTCCTCCTTCATAGCTTTAATCCCAAAACAAGAAAAAACTATGACTCTGGATGGTTTCAGACCCATATCTTTATGTAATGTGGTGTACAAAATTATTTCCAAAGTTATCACCAATAGACTCAAGCCCCTTCTTCCAGCTCTTGTCTCAGAGGAGCAAACTGGCTATGTGGAGGGAAGATAGATTCTCAATAACATCATCCAAGCTCACGAGGTGGTACACTCTCTCAAAAGCAATAAACATGCTAGTATGATCATTCCGCTGGACCTATCAAAAAGCTTACAATAAGCTAAGTTGTTCTTATATAAAGGAAGTACTAAGAGCTTATGGCTTCGACCACAACTGGATAAAATGGGTTATGGCACTAGTATCCACGACCAGTTTTTTCATCTTGCTTAATGGTGCTCCTTCAAGAACATTCATACCCTCTAGAGGTCTCAGACAAGGGGATCCACTCTCTCCCTTCCTCTTTGTTCTTATGATGGAAGGTCTAGGAAGAGCGATCAAAACAACAAATGCTGAAGGAAGAATCCAAGGTCTCAAACTTACCTTGGATGGAGCAGCAAATACTCAGCAACAATTTGTGGATGACACGATGCTGCAGGGTATACCCATAGTTAGGGAAGCTAAAGTGATCAAACAAATCTTAAACGACTTTGCTATGGTGGCTAGCATAGAGGTAAGCCTCAACAAATCAAAATTTTTCTTCTTTAACACTAACATTACGATTCATAAGAATATCGCCAAAATTCTTGGGTTTTAAAGGGACCAATTACCTTCCAAGTACCTAGGAATGCCTCTTATAGACAAACCTCTAGGCAAGGGAGTGTGGGAGCTAATAATGAATAAGCTTCAGGACAATATCAGGAAATGGACATGCAAGTCTTTAAATTTGGTGGGAAACCTTGTTCTCACACAAGTTGTCTTGTAGGCTATTCCCTTTTTCATGTTCTCAGCTCTTCCGGCTCCTAAAGGAGTTCTACAATAGATTAGGAGCATTTGAAGGGATTTTCTATGGGCCAGAGGGGAAGAGAAAAATAAATGGGCTTTAGTAGCTTGGGAAAAGATATGCAAACCCAAGTTCCATGGTGGTTTGGGGCTTCATGACCCTGAAACCCTCAGGAGAGTTTCAGGAGCTAAACTTTGGTGGAGGTGGCTCAAGGAATCGGTAACCTCTTGGGCCAAGCTCTAGAAACAAAAATATGGAAAAAATTGGCAGGCGAGGGATCACATCCAAATGTTAAGATCCATTAAGGGCTCCCACATTTGGAATCTTGCTTGGGAGAATAGAGGTGTTGTCCAGCAGCATAGTTTCTGGGAGATCCAAGCTAGGAACCTGGGTCGATCTTGGGAGGACAAATGGCAACAGGAACCAAATTTATTTAAGGATGAATTAGCCACTCTCAAAAATGATACTGACAACAAAGGTTTACTTATGGTAAGTGACTTTTGGGATCAGGTAAGGAAAAATGATAAATGGAGAATTTGGAACAATTTAGGCCACAGTGAAGATAGCCCTTTGAAGGCCCAGGTATATTCTCTTGCTCGGGATTTGGAGAAAAGGAAGATTTTGGTGTCCTCCTTATCTGACCAACTAAGATAAGGAAGGAACACTGAAGGAAAATTTAACCTCAACGAAGCTAAAAGAATAGTCACATGGTTTAACAACTAAAACCCTAATCAGGTATGGAAGAACCCTCACTAGATGAAAATAAAGTTGTTCATTTGGCTTGTTCAACAAAAGAAAATTCTAACTTGGGAGAATCTATTGAAGAGGGGTTTTGTAGGCCCATCCAAATTCCCTCTATGTGGCCTACAAGAGGAGACGATGAATCACCTACTCAACCTCTTCCCTTTCACCTCCACCATGTGGGATTGGGTGGCTTTAATCTTCAGGCATACTGATTAGGATAGACTCATCATCACCAACACTTTGAAGAATTAGAGAAAAAACTTCTCAGGCAATGAAATTGTCAATAAAGCTTGGACTCTGGTTCCAGGCTTTGTCATTTGGGATGTTTGTAAAGAATGCAATGGTAGGATTTTCAAGAGCAAGACAAGCACGCCCCAGCACATAATTGCACAAATTCTATGATAGCTCAAATAAATAGTTAGAGGTTTGTTGAGGAAAATTCCAAAGAATCCTCCTCTGCCCCAGGAAGCTTGTATACTATTGTAGTTGGGTCTCCAATCAATAGTCAAATAGGGCATAAACAACGGTGTGCCAAACAAAAGTATGGATATTTGGAAGACTCCTCCACAAGGCTTCTTAAATGTCAATATAGACGGAGCGTCTAAGGGCAACCCAGGGTTAGCTGGTTTTGGGGGTGTTACAATAGATGAGCAGGGATGCATAAAGGAGATCTTTCATAGTCACTTGGGGAAATCCACTAATAACATGGCAGAACTCATGGCCTTAGAGCAATGCTTGGAAACCTTGGTGAATTTAAATTCACACAATGTCATCATTAAAGGAGATTCAGAATTGATTATCAAATCAGCCAAGAAAATGTGCAATGGAACAACACTGGAAAAAGTGTCAAAACATTGGAGGTTATCACAGGTCTTTCACCGTATTCACACCCACCTATAAATCGTAAGAACTGTCAACTTTGTCCATGTGAAAATAAAAGCAAACATGTTGGTTGATCATATAGTAAATGAAGGAGTGATTAGTAAGGGAAGTGGTCCTCGGCATGTTTGGGAGTCGATACCACTAGGAAAACTATGTGATGATTGTCTCTATCAGCCTGCCAAAGATATGGAACACTTCTAGACCTTTAGTAGAGAGAAGGAGGAAGGCTAGTGAAAGGTGAGAAGGGAGGAGGTCCTTGGGCTGCGATATCTCCCAATCATTAAAACTCAAGGAAAAGAAGATCGAAGAAGTGAAGGGGTTATATAATTCCTGGTGGAACAGAGGTCGTGGGTTGTTCTGGATCAGCTACTTCAGGAGGGTTTCAAAAATGAATAGTGGATCTCAGTCTAAACACCGGAGGATTAGGAATAAAGGAAATGATCTGGAATGATCGGGAATGATGGATCAATAGGATGGACCGATGGTGCTTAAGAGAACTGTAGGAGTAAAATGCTGCTTAATCCGTTTGCTAGTTGATGGCCGCAGGCCACAGAATATTTTGCCCTCAGTCATCCAACGGATTTCAGGCTAGAAAGAGAGAAATTTTTAACCACTTGGACGAAACCAAAATCCTATAGGTTGAAAAGCTCTAATCTTTTTTGGGTCTAGATTTGTGTTATTCATCATGCTAATGTTCAGGCCGAAATCATGGTGGACCATTCGATTAAATAGACTTTGATCGATGGTGCCAATTCTCCACGCAGCTCTCTTGTTCTTAGGATTTGTGGACCGTTGGATGGGAAGTTCATTTCGATGGTGGGGATTGCGCGTTCAGGTTCAGGCTTGGGCGGTAGACCGGAGAAGAATGATTGGTGTGATTTTGATATTTTTTGAAGTCCGATGGGCTTCGCAGTTTGTATGAGAAATTGGTGAATAGAAAGGAACTTGTTGCCTTAGTCTTTTATTGTAAAGTTGATGTAACCTTGTGAGATATTGTAACCTTGTGAGATATTGTTTGATCTTGGGTTTTGTAAACCCTGTTAATGGTAAACCAGTAGCGAGCTTGTCTTGTGATGGTAAACCAGCAATGTGTTTGTGTTTGAACTAGTAAAGACGTGTATCATATGTATTACACTTAATGATTAATAGAAGGTTCCACTATTAGTTAACCAAAGAAAAAGAAAATCACAAACATTTAAAAAATATATCCACACTTAATACATTAGAAGATTTAAAGTGTAAAAAATAATCCCTCTAAACAAAAAGGGTTGTTGCCTTTTCAAAATCAAGATGAAAATCACTAACATTTAAAAAAGGTGTTCATACTTGATACATAAAAAACAAACGAACAAACAAACAAAAATTAAAGTGTCAAAAATAAACTCTTTAAAAAAATGTGTTGATGTTATACATCAACACTTTTCAAAATCAAGATGAAAAGCACTAACGTTTAAAAAAAAATGTTCATACTTGATATATAAGAAAATTTAAAGTGCTAAAAATATGCTCAAAAAAGAAAAGTGTATTCTGGCATCGCCACTTTTCAACATCGAGTGATTTTCTGCCACCTCAAAAAAATGAGTACCAGATCATTTTCTTGTTTGATCGGTAACTATGTTTTTTAGGTTAATTTTGCATTTAGATTTAATTTTATATTTCTAGAAGTTCTCTTCCCAAAGAGGCAAACTTCAGTGGTGGCTTGGTTGGGCCCTAGAGCATCTTAAGGATAACTTTATTGCCTAGTTTAACTAGTCAGAACCACCATTCCAAACGGAAAAGGAGATGCTTTAAGGTTCGTACTAGGTGGTCTCCCTTATAATGTTGTAGGCAAATAATTTCAATCCTTCAACATTTTTGGCCCTAAAAGGAGGGCCTGAAGACTTGTTTCCTATTGGAGTTTTTTGTATTTTAAATTTTATTTTAATCATTATGGCTCCTCTTAAACTTCGACTTTGGAGTTGTATTTCTGGATGTGCATCTTGGAAATGGTCCACTAGAAGTAGTAAGGCTCTTGTCTCGAGTAAAGTTTAATAGCAACAGGAATGTTTCTGCTTTTGATCATGTCTTTCAATTTATTAAAAAATTTACAAGTTTCGATTTTCAAGGAATTGGTGAACGTATTTTATGTTGGATTTTAACTCTTACATTCTTGGGAAAAGCCAGAAGTTTGTGTCAATCTCTTCCAAATTCCTCTATTCACAATTGGGATCAATTTATCACAATTTTCCTTTGTAAAATTGACAATTATAACTATGAACATGTATGTGACGAAATTGAAGGTATATGAAAGTTCAAGAATGAGTCTTTTATTGATTTTACCATTGTTTAAATTCTTGGAGATTTAAAATTGAAGATAAACCTTTGAAAGATGAATTGGTTTGAATATATTTACTCTCTTCCTCCCATTCACAATCCATATGGCATTATTACAAGCTTTGATCAATCATCTTCAAATTTTATTAACATAATGGACAATTTCAATATGGAGGTGGAAACTAATGATGATGATGTGGCCTCTACTATGTATGATGAATTCCTTCATATAGTGCACACTTCCTACATTTATAAAAATGATCAGGATGCACCTTCACATGTCACTGAATCTCAATCACAAAGCTTGGAAAATTTTACTATTCAAATGCAAGAAGATACTAGGAACAATCTTGGAGAAAAAGATGCCTTGAAATTTGAAAATCATTGTGCATTAAATTCAAAAAAATAGATTATAGATGAACAAGTACAAGTAAAAATTCAAACTTCCAATAATATGCAACCTCCTATATAAATTCCTGAATTCTTTCATGATGACCAAATATCAATTATAGGGAAGCCAAATAATATTCTTTAAGAAACCACAATTAATCAATTGAATGATAAAAGATATGAAATTAGTAATGAAGAAAATATAAATAGAGAATATTGTAGATTCATTTCTTCAGATTCACATTTTTCCCTTTATCCCAATATTTTGGTTGATAGTAATTTACCTTCTCATTGGATCAATATTGTTCTAGAAAGCAATGTGACTGATTAAAATGAATTCTCTATTAGTTTTTATCGGGATAAAGAATTATTTATTGATCATTCTTCCAACATTGATGAACCTGGGCTTAATTTTCCTTCTCCTTTTTAATTGTCTGATGGGAATGAAGAAAATTCAATAAATTTCATGAAGTTATTTATGATAAAAATTTTGACATTGAGAAAGTTGAAACATATTCTGCTCAATTAAATTCCCATGATCAAAGATCAATCATATGTGGGAAAGAAGAACAATCTAACTCAATAGTTGTTCCATCTAATTCTCATTCTCAAGTAAAAAATGATCTTCTTGATTTCGACATTCAAGAGTCTTTTCCAATTTATAATTCATATGACCATAAGACCTTACACTTGTTCATGGTTGAAAATCGTTTCCTCTTCCACAAGTCAATGTCAATGATCCTTATTACTTTTTGGCTAATGCTTGTGATGGGGAAATTGTTTTAAATCAATTTCAGTCGTGTTGTAACATTAATTGTAACAATATTGTAAATTACGATTTGATTTTATTAGTTGTACTTCATCTATTTTCATTGTGTTTAGATTTGTTTTTTGCTAACATTTTTCAATTTTTGGATATATTTTGTTGGCATATCAAACATCAAGTGTTGAAAATTCGCAATATGCATTGCTAGAATGTGAAGAAGGATCACAAAATCTAAATTATAACCATCAAGAGATTTTGATCTTTCAATTCTATTTGATGGTTGTATCTTATCAGCTTACTTTTCTTTCTAATATGCATTCTCAATATGAAACAACACTTGGGAATAAATTAGTCCAATATGACCAACGATCTAATTTAATTAATAATCTTCCATCAAATCTATCAAATTTCTATCCATATTTCATAGACCCATTTGAAATACATTTGGAAATTTTTCCTACACAGAAGATTATTAATAATTTATCATATGCATATAAGACTGACAAATTTTTGCAGGCCATTGTATCTAAAAGTTCATTTCCACAATCTGGCATGTTATTCTCTCTTTCGAATCTCTTCCAATCATTAATCGAAATCCATCCAGATTTCTATTATCCAAATGAAATTAAGCTGGAAGGGACATTTCAAGGGAAGGTTATTATAAATAAGCTGCTTTATATAAGTATGCTAACAATATATGTACATTTTGCATTCAGATTTAGTTCTCTTAGTTTAATTATATTTAACTTTTTGCTACTGATGTTTGATCTATACATACATGCAACAGTTAAAATGAGAGAATGGTTAATTAGATGTATGTCTATACCTAGTCATGATTCCTTCCATTCAGTTAGCAATAGGAATAGATTAATTCAAATTAGTTCCTTTTTTATGTTTGCATTTATTCTATTATTGCAAATTTTTAATAAACAAGTAATGAGTCCAAATTATTCCTTGGAATTCCCCTATCATTTCCTAGAAAAGTGGATTAAAGCATTTCATAGTCAAGTCATACATACTTGTGAGGCACTTGATTGCATTACCTTTGTAAGACTTCATCATATGGTTTAAAAAATGTTTATGTGATAAAATCATCCATGAAGAAGTTTTCAAGGAATTGTTTTGATTCACCACTCTTACCCTCTAACATAAATTTGAAGTGGATGCAATCGAAAATCTCATTACTTGCCAATGTTTACTAAATAAGTAGATGATGTTGAACATGGGGGAATTTGAAGATTCATGAGGTAAAATTTACATTCAATATTCTTCCAGGTATGCATTTTATAGCTTTATCTTAATCTGTTGTTAGTTTCTATTTTCTTTAGTTTATTACTTATTTTTGTTTTGTTTCTTTTACAGGTCTTCATTCACTTGATTTTGGAGACTCGAGATAAGCAAGCAACAAACCATTTTTAAATCTACAACATGTTCAGGGAATTATTTGTTGTTTTGTTAAAATTTGAGGATTCTTTAAGTTTTCTTATCTTTATTAAAACCCTGATAGACCTTTAATACATTATTGGAAAATTCATATCGAATTATTACAATATCGTAACTCTCTTCATACGAAAGTTCTTATAACATCTTTCTCCAATCTAATACTTCTGATAATTAATATAACTATTAAAGGGTTTTTTATTAAAAAGGAAAAGTCAAGCTAAGTGCTTATTTGTAAATATAATAATAAAAGGGTTGACCCCACAGGTTTTGCACGTAGCATTATCGTAGCTTCCAAATATAGGAGTTTTCAATGTTAACTCATTTCACCGATCTCTAATATCTCAATCCACTGATCTCCAATATCCCTTCTTACTTATCATTTGATAGATGAATTTGTCGATACTACGATATCCATACATCTCTGATACTCTGATCGTCAATATCTGATATTCTCAAACCTCCGATCACCGATAAACTTCCCATATCGGAACTTTCATATCGTGACTTCCAATTGGTTGTTACCCCTTCACACCCTCGATATCAAATATTCGATACAAGACTTCTGATATCCCTTCTTGCTTATATATTTAGCCATTACATAATCAAGGCCTATCGAAAGGTAAGTATATCACCTGTTTTAAAAATACAGCCTTAAGATTTCTTCGATATTTTTCTCCAATCACACTCATGTGTAAATAAACTTAGGAATTTATGTTTTTGCTTAGCAATATGAGCCAATAATCATATTCTGCCTCTCATTAGTGTTGTGGGAATGAAATTCTTACACTCATTATTTCTCCAATTTTCTACAAACGAATGAAATTTTCGTATAAAACGTTGCAGCGAATGATCTTATTCTTGATTTTATCTATAATGCTTGTTATGAATCTCACAAATTCTTATTTGAGTTGAATCATTGCATAGTGCTCATTCATATTGTTTTCCCTTTAACATTATTCCGTTCTTTGAAAATGATTTAGGGCCTCTAATTGGTAAGTTTTGGAATCCTGGTTGTCTGCTTTTTCATTTTTCCAAGGTATTGCTTCCCTTTAATATTTTAAATATCGAGGCTTCTTCTATCGGAGGAGAAATTCAATTAAAATTATGAAAAAAAATGTCGTCGAAAACATTATAAAGCAAGATTTTTATTTATCAGAGTTTTGTCCATCAAATTTTTTGGAAAACATGAGCTCTTACCTTTCACTTTGATTCTCGCAGAAACTCGAACCTTCATAATATCAGGTTAAGAATATTCATAGGTCTCTGATCAATTCATTTTGATCTTTCACTATCTTCACTTGAAGTTTTCTTTGATTATCTTTATGGTCGAGAGCTTGGATGTATTTTAATCATAATCTCATCAAATCTAAGTATTTATTCATCAGGATGATTTTGTGACTATAAGGATATACATTCTTCATGGTGTATGCACATGGGTCTCTTTTACTATTTTTGGCAATCTATCTCGCTAACGAGAAATTTCATCACCTACGGTTTGTTTGTGTTTTTTCCTTTGATTCACTATTTAGATGTGTGTTTTATTACCCCAATTATCTTTTAGTAAGCAACTTCATTTTTCTTTTTAAGGCACTCTTGGGTAACCATCATGGTAATGCAACAATTGATAAGAAATTTGGGACAGGTAAAATATGTTGAAACATGGTTAAATCATTCACGATTTCTCTTATATTTGAGTTTTGATATATCACTCTATGTTTAGCATACAAAATTCAAGACCCCTCTATCTACACTCTATATTACATTGTTTTGGATTTGGTCTTAATTTTAGACAATTTATGAAAATCATGGAGTAGATATGAAACTTGTAATATTATGAGAACAATCCTTATTGCAATTCATAAAGAAGCATCATTTCATTTTCATTTCTGTAGATTTGGTTTATCTCTGATTCGTTGAACATGAAACATTTTTTTCTTCTAGTTTACTGCTTTCCTAAGTTAGATTCAATAAATGATGATTTTGGGTCAATAAGATTTCAGTCAATTCAACTTCTTCATGCTTTTAATTTTACTTAAAAGAAGAAATTACCTTGTATTGAAGAAAATGATATCTCTCAGGTAAGATTAAATGAAATTATCCAATGGTAAGTTTCATATGCCCACTTTCATTCATTTTCATTTCTTTACTTTTAGTTTCAATTTTGTTTTTCTGATATAAAACTTTGTTTTGCAGCTCCTCATAAAACTTCTCACACCTCAACCAAATCAGATTTGAAGCTCATTCTCCTTTTTCAAAAAAGAAGCAATAATGATCCTTATCAAATCAACTAAACTGGGAAGTTTCTGAACCTTTAGTCTGTTTCTTTAAGTATTGTTTTTATTAGAAAATGGTTAAGATGTTTTTTTGCAGGTTTTTGCTTTGAAACAAGAAAATTTACAGTGGACAAAAAATTTTCATTTGAGCTGAATTTTATCGTCACTATTATCAGAAGCCTAAATGCTTATAACTCTGTAAGATAAAATATATCTAATCTCAACATAAGAAGGAACTTTCACATGATTATCTTCTTTTACTCTTTTGTTGGACATTTTTATAGTTGATCTTGTTGGGGTTGGTTCTCTAAATATAGATTTTTCTTTCAACTTTTACTTTCGTCAGTTTTACAATTTTCAAAGTTTGTTGATTTATTTTTGGAGTTCTTTTCCTTTTTATTTTAATTTTGATTTGATTTTGGTGGCTCTGTTGAGATTTATATGGAAATTTTTCTTCTCACCCAACACCTTTTGGTATACATGGGAAATATTTTAACTCTATCTATTTTAATGAATTTCATTTATCATTAAAGGCATATTCTTATGGAACCATAAATCCCTCTTACTTTAAATATTTTTCATGGAACAACACAAATCCTTCATAAGTGATATAGTTTACCTTTTCAAGGAAAGAAATGATTTGATTTTAACACAATGGATCCCTTTCACCCCTTTGTTGTTAAATTAGAATCAATTAGTCAAAAAATGAAAATATTTTTCAAAAAAATGTTAAACTAGAATATGGACAAAAAGAACACTAAATGAAAATGTTCGGAAATATTTTGATAACATGTCCATATAAAAGAAAATGTTAGAATAGATGCCCTAAAAATGAAGGAAAAAATAAAATGTTAGGTTAGAGAGGAAAGAAAAAGCAATAAACTCTAATTGTGTGCAAGTCCAAGTGCCACTACTTTTACTTTATTATGAAAAATAATGGTTGTGTGCAGCTTGTCATAAATGCCACAACCCATGACAGTCAAATAGTTTAATATTGGCATATTAGTAGTTAGGTAGAGAATAATAAGGAGCTCATCAATTTAATCTGAGCCATTGGATTTTATAAGGTTATAATTAAATATTTTGCTTTTCAAAAGAAAAAGCAAAGAAAAGGGTTTGCTAGTCTAAATGCACCCAATTAAGTGAAGAGAAAATGTTAGGGTAACTAAAGAGTAGGTAGAAGAAAGGTTGCAGAAGTACATTTACCATGCTTGATCATTTGTTTTAGTGTGTAGGAGCAGTTATGAAAGTGAAAATATGTTCAGAAGTTGATTTGGTTAACTTCCCCTCATTTCATTTCACCCCCCACTACATACTTACTAATTTCCTCATCAACCCTCATTTCTTGTTAAAATACCCTTTTCCCTTCATTTTTACCTTTTCCCTTGGTTTCACACATTTTCCTAGCAATTTACCCTCCAAACTCATTCCTTTACCTAAAAACTCCTTTTCCCTAGTGTGAAACCCATTTCCTTTTGAAAAAATCATTTTCACCTTGTAAATTCCCTAAAACCCATAAAACCCCTTTTAACTTAAGTTTTATTAAAACCTAGCATTATTTAACTAACCTCCGTAAATTACCATTTCCTGTTATAATAACTCTTTTAACCCACCACCCTTGGTGTGGTTAAATAAACCCTGCCACAGTTAAAACCCTGGTCCCAGTCCATTAACCCATCGCGATATGTTTAACCCACACTTTATTCATTAAAATAGTTACAAATCACTTGTAATTATTCCCCAAGCCTGCTAATCTTAGTGCCTATTCCCTCTGTACATCTCGACTGTGCGATAGCCATCAGATCATCTGCTTCTAGATCCAACGACCCACAACAATATCGTGCGCTCCCTATCTCCTAACTTTACCCACCCGAGAGCACGCGATATTAGTGGTTTTTCTTGGGCCCCTTGCGGTTACGTGGCAACTTCATGTTAACTCGTGTGCCCTCGGAGAAAAACCACCCCACAGCCAAAAGTCGTGTGATGAGCCACTAAAACCACTCCTCGCGTATAATAAAATTGTCCACTATTCACTTAACCCTTCCACGCCAAATTCAAAAAGTTTCCCGTTTAAACACCTAAACCTTCACTTTCGCTCTTTTTGTCTTTCTACAGAGTAAAACCTTTATAACCCTCCTGTGCCACCCTAAGCCTTTCCAACCAGTTTAACCACTATTTACCTCTCGAAAATGCTCCAAACTCCATCCACAGACCTTTCAATTCAAATGAAACCATTGTGGCCCTCCCTCTCAACCTGTGTTCTTCTTAACAATTGTTGTATTTTGCAGGTGATTAGCAGAAGACCGGGAGATTGGATAAATGGTTTTTATACCATTAAAAACCTATTTGTTCCAGATTCTCAAGAAATGAATTCAAATGATTTTCCTGTACAAATAGAAACCAAGTTTAAACCAAAAACAGAGAAAAATGAAACTTTTACATGATAAATGTTAAAACAGACAATTTACAAAGTAAAAGTTAAAACAGAGGAGGCAGATAAAGAAATACAGATGAAAGGCAAAATGGTGAAAGTCTATCAAATGAAAGGTCATAATTAAATGTGAAATCCAACATGAAGACAAAATAGACAAACAAATTAAAGGGAAAAATATCAAATACCAAAGCCAGCAGAACCTAAATAACAGGGACAGCAAGCAGTAGTTCAATAGCTGTCTGTATCTTCTTGCATGAAGATATTTCATTTTCCAAGAATTACTTCTTAAATAGTTGAGGATATTTTCTTAGTTCTACTATTGTATAAATAACTCTTTTCTCGAGTTATTAAGGGTTCATTGTTCACCATTGAACCAGGTTGACCATTGAAAGAGGGTTCACCCTTGAAGAAGCGTTTGTAAACATTTGTTGTACGAGCTTTTCTGGACCCTTAATACAAAGCAAAGGATTCTAAATCCAGTTTTACATAGTTTGCGTTTCCTATAAGTTCTTCCAGTATTACACATTATGTTTTTCTTCATATTCTTATGTCTTACAGAGATACCTAGGTAGGAATAATTGTGTCTCAATCTATTCCTATAAGATTTTGAAGTGATAATTATTAAAGAGAATGGATTAATGAACTGTCTGTTTAATTAATTCCCTTTGAATCAATAAATCATCATCATCTTGTTGTAAGCATAAGCATATTCTCTTAAACCTTCTGAACATCGGTCA
Source organism: Pinus taeda (assembly GCA_000404065.3). Lineage (NCBI taxonomy): Eukaryota > Viridiplantae > Streptophyta > Pinopsida > Pinales > Pinaceae > Pinus > Pinus taeda. The sequence continues at coordinate 22,907 of APFE030738672.1, read as the reverse complement.
GAGTTTTTCATACTTATGATTGTCTAATTTTTTGTCTAAAAATTATAATAATCATATTATTTTTTGTTTCTGCTCACCCCTATTCAAGCTTTATCACTGTGTGAAGTTTTATAGCAGCCCTCTACTTGGGGATTGATATTATTCAAAAGGTTAGGAATTACAGTGTTATATATGTTTCATTCATTGGTCTTCCAAACTAAAACAAAAACCCCAAAAACAATTATCTGAGATGCTCTAGCATTGATAGATGACCACTATTATCTTAGAGGTACAACACCCTCCACTTTATAAAATCCTCTGATTGATAGTCGCGAGGAAAGAACATGGATTCAACATTATTATGTCCATTAAACAGAAGTCTCTATTACCATTCCACATCTTTCACTCAAATACATCATAAAATAAAACCTTGCAAATTTGCTTATCAAAAGAGTCATTAAAAGAGGAAGCATGGGAAATAAAAGTAAACTAGTTGGGGCTACGGACGCTCGCTGGAAACGGGACTAGGCTTGTATGGTATAAAAGATAACCTCGTCGGGGTACTGTTCAAGCTCGCTGGCAGTGAAGCGATGTCAGAGACCATTCATAACAATGGATATATTCTTTATCAAAAACTCATATCTGTACCTTCTTCTATTTATCATACAAGATAATATTAAAATAAATTTTCCCAAAATTTGGATTCATGAATTTTTACTCTAGTCTTCTTCGAGCACTTATATTTACAAACTCATATTGCTTAAATTTTTTATGTGGAACTATTGAAAAGAAAATCTAACACCCCCCATTGTTTACTCAATTACTTTAAATAATGAGGACCCTTTCCATTAATTTTTGGCAAAACCTTTTTATGATTTTCATTTGAGTTAATTGTCTTACAATTTTTCCATTTTTTTATTTTCGTCAAATTTATATTTTGATTGTTTCATTGAATTCAAATTTTCACTAGCTTTCCATTTATATTTGTTTCGCCTTATTTGGTTAACCAGTGTTTCGCCTCATTTGGTTAACTGGTTTGTAAATAGCACTCCTCTGAAGTTTGATCACTTTTGTCGCCAGGGTTAAAAAAATGTATGATATTTCAATTTTTACAATTAAAATAGTCGTTCATTGTAAATATTACTCTTAGTTAATTTTTACTATTTTTTCATTTTTTACTAACAACCCTACCAAATGACCCATCCAAATTATAGAACGGTTAAAAACACATTTCGAGATCTCAGTGATTTACTCCAATCTTATTCTAAAACAAATGGTCGAACCCAAAATCTCAAAATTGCAAAGTGGTTGTAGTTCATTTTGTAAGATTATTAATTCCATGTGGGACCCACTCCACATCACCTCCTTCCTTTCAAAATCGTTGATTTAAAACATTTTATTTTTAAAAATCTTTGATATTCCAATATCTCAAATCGATGTATCATCAATTTTGATTGTATGCGCATTTTTTAAAACTATGAAACTTTGATCGCCGATTTGAAATTATGTGATGGGGTTTTTTGTTAATATATGGTTTTTGATTTACCTCCTTATAACTTCTGCTCATGTCATCCTCACCTCACCCTCCACCTCACTCTCCACTCATCCTCCTTATCCCTCCATAACTCACCTCCCCTTATAACTCCATTAGCCCTCATCTCCCACATATATTTGTTAATTAATATATGAGGTGAGTTGTATCCTGATATTTATTTTGGTTATTATTTTAATATAATCCTATTATAAGTTATATTATAATTATAATATTAAATTTTAATTTTAATATAATATAGTAATATTTTAATTAATAATTAAATTTTGTTTTTAATTAATTTTATTATGTTAATGATTAATTTGTAATTAATTTAGATTAATAATGTAATTGCAATTAATTAGTACTAATTAATTAAATATTGTAATCTAATTTAGAATTAGAATTTAATTTAAAATTTTAATTTTTAGCCCATTAACTTTGGAGTCTCATAAATTGGGTTTTACATGGTCAAATGAGGCCTAGGATGGCTCATCAGATAGATAAAATCATGAAGATTATTTCTGAAATGGTTGAAAAACCAAATTTAATCATTTAATGTAGCAAAAGATTAAGCTCCTAATTTTTTAAACAAAATCAATTTTTCTGAGTTTTATTTTCTGCATTCTCACTTGCCCACAACCTCTACTGAGTGCAAATCCATTCATCTATGTTCTTCCTGACCAATTAAGTCCTCCCAGGCATTAATAGAATGCTCTGTTTTTTCTTTTAATTATTTATTTAATTAAATTTAATTAGATATGTTTTAATTCCCTATTTGGTATTTTAATTTTATTTTTTCATTTTAATTTTGTTTTGATTTGTTTTTGAAAGAAAACATTTGAAGAGATGAAAAGAAGAAGATCTCAATCAATGAAAATGCTCTAGCAATAGAAGAATAAGATTTTGGGTCAATGAAAATTGATTGAGTAGAACTACTCTTCAACAACTTTCTACCAGAGAATTCTTTGTGTAAATATTATAAATAATAGATTGTAGAATGTATGAGGGGGATTCTCTCTTCTGCAACTTTTTAATTCTAAAAGCAGTACTATAATATAGATTTCAGGCTGTAGGTAGAGAGAGGATCAAACTTAAATATGGGGATTATTGATATTTTTCTTTCGCATTATGAACTATGTAGGGAACGTAGAGCTTGCACTATTGCAGCTCTTGTTTTAACAACAAAATTCAAGCATTGTAAAGGATTGTTGGAGATCAGAGCCATAGAAATGGTTTCAATAAATTACTATTTGAAATACTATTTTTTTAATACTTGTTTCATTTTATAATAGCAGCATGTGTCATGTTATTTCCTATTTGTGCATTATTGTTGATATGAGTAATTTGTCTCAATAATTTGTTGTTATTTATCTCTGTTATTATGTGTTGAACTACAATTTCTGAGTAACAGTTCACTCATAAATCATTCTTTTAATTCTAATTCAAAAAATAGTAATATTTTGTGAACTATTTCCTTATATTATTGTTTAATCATTCAAGTTATTAATTTAATGGCCATCGTCATTTGGAAAAATAATTTGCATATAAATATTAAATACAAGCATAAGTGCTTTGTTTTCCCAGGAGGATGGGCAACTAGGTGTTTTAGCCTAGCGAGGGTTTCGGTTAATCTTTGATTACTATAGACAACCGTAATACTATTGACTCTCCCCTCGATGCCTCTGCCCCCCTGCAAGAACCCACTGTCTCCAGCAGTCACGGTTCCATTACAGCTACAACATGGAGGATATGGATTTCGAGGCCATTGATTATTCTTCGGACCCATTTCCCAACCAACCTATCATTAGTTGCCCTAACCCTAAATCAGCTCATTTCACTCATTGCTCACCTGTTGACCCGTCTCCATCTCGCTCTTCTTTGGTGGTAACCTTCCCTGGACAATCAGCCTCATCTCTGCACTTCGAGACTCTCTCCATTGATTCCCCGACTCTTGGTTGTCCCTTGCTCTTGCTTGGGACCCTGCATCTACTTGTTATTGTTTCGCCCCCATCTCATTCCTTTCAGCTGGCACCTTCGAGCGATATTTTTCAATAGGAAATTCCATCCCCTCACTCAAATCCAGACCACACTAAAGCGACTAAGCATCCAGTAGCTGGTTTAGATAATCCTCTTAGCATTGGATTGGTAGTACCATCGTCTATTCCCCCATCTGGTTGCTTCAAAACCCCTATCATCAGGGTGAAATATGTGGCACAACAGTTGTAACCGGATGATCAAAGTCCTACCAATCTATTGTAGGACCATCCCACTACCCCCCGGACTAGGAAAATAAAGATTAAGTGCATCAAGGCATCAGCCAAGTATTTCACCATAAAGTTCTACAAGGGTTTGTCCATGGGGGAAGTTGCAAACTCAGTAGGAAAAGTTCTGGTTGGTAGGGTTTGTGGTCGGGCATACTCTACGAAACATCTTTGCCTCTAGGTAAAAGAAATCTAGGGGAACATTTTCAAGGAGCTACCAGATGTGCAGATTTTACCCCAGGGCTGGTTCACTCTCCACTTCGCTCAGGAAGAATATACAAATATAGCTCTGGCTAGGTATTGGCACATTGAAATGGCCCTGGTTTTGCTAAAACGATGGAGTCCATTATTCGATCCAGAAAGGGAGCAGATTGGGGCTGAACCATTCTGGGTTCACTTGCCAGGGCTCCCTCTATAATAATGGTCAAAGTACATTTTCATTCGTATTGGGAATACCCTTGGAACTTATTTAGACTATGATAAATCATACATATAGTCGAAGAACAAAACACTAGCCTGCATATTGGTCCATCTGGATACCTGTGAAGGTCTAGAGGAGAAAATCACTCTACAGTGGCAGAATTTCATGAGGATACAAATACTGGCCTATGAAGGAGTTCCATTCAAGTGTCATCAATGTCATAAAGTGGGTCACCTATATAAAGAATGCCCATTGATTTGAAAGAGTCTTGAACCTCTGGGGGCTTCTAAAGGTGTAAAGGGTCATCCATGCTCATCTCTGGAACAAACACCAATGATGGTCCCACACAAAGACGACATGGATTGCACTCCTCAAACATATGGCTATGTTCACAGGCCTCCCTCCCCACCGATGACTCAATCTCGGGCTGCTGCAGAGGCTGCACACACCTCGGGTATTTCTCTTTCCTCCCTTCCTATTAATTATTCTATGAATGTATGCTTTGCAAAACATCCATCTGCACTTCCTTCAGATAGGTATTCTTTGCATCCTTCCATTCCTTACTCCCTTTCCTCCCACCAGCCTATCTTCTCCACCACTGCTCCATCTTTTCTCATTATATCCTTCGCCCCTCCATCGCCTCCTCTGGATTGGATGAATCCACCTCATCCTTACAACCTTCGCTTTGGCACCCACTATACTGATTCATCATCCTCTCACATAAGTTTGGGTCTCACACACCTTGGACCCCCCATCAAACCCCCCCTCGTGGGCACAAATCCTTCCTCTCCAAATCTATTTTACATGCTGGGGCTAAAGTTGTAACTGGTAGGAAATCCTCCTTAGATTGGGTTCTTAGAGCTATGAACACCCAACCCCAGGTTCCCCCATGAAGTGGCTATCTTACAATTGTAGGGGTATGGCTACCTCCCTCAAAAAGTTAGCCCTTCGTAGACTGTTTGATATTAAACATGTAGATATTATCATGCTCCAAGAAACCCTAGGAGAAGCAGAGCATATCACTCGCATTCTGGGATCTCTGAAGCCAGTATGGAAATTCCTCTTCCTCAATGCCTTTGGTCGATCTGGAGGCCTTTTTATAGGATACAATCTGCGCACTATCAAGCATAGGGATTCCTAGGGAGGAACAGGTTTCATCAGCATGGAAATTTTTTCGGCATAACTTGGAATGGACCTTAGGGTCATCAATGTGTATGGACCCTATCAAGGGCGAGAGGCTTTTTGGAATCAGTTTCTGAGTTTATCCATTACCTCGTTAGACAATCTCATCATTGGTGGAGATCTCAATTTCTCCCTTGGGTATGGGGAGTCCTGGGGATCCCAGGCTCAGGTGGATCCATTAAAAGAAGCTATGGAGGCATTACTTGATCAACATTATCTGACAGATGTTCCCATGATTAAACCTCTTCCTACTTGGAGAAATAGAAGGGTTGGGGAGGCTGCCCTTGCAAGAATACTAGACAGATTTTTTATCAAAGTCCCTTTGCTCCAGAAACTATCTAGATATAGACAATGGGTGGGCTCATGTGGCATATCTAATCGCTCTCCTATTTTCTTGGATATATTGGGTTCTCATAACAAACCCAAGCCACCATTCAAATTCAATCATGTCTGGTTACAAGATCTGAGATACATCAAGTTAATCACCGATTACTAGAAAAAAAGTCCTCCTTCTAGATATCGAACTCTGGCTGAGGGTTTCTGCCATAACCTCTCCCATATCAAACAACTTTCTATAGAATGGGAAAACGACAAAGCAATAAGGGACCATCTTAGTCTTGCTCAGATTGAATCATCTCTGGTTGATCTCTTGGATGATCAGAACAAGGGTTCCACATTGGCGGATGTAAAAGCTCAGCTTATTGAGCTAGAAAATCAATGCTCCAAAATTTTTAAGGAGAGGGAGGAAACCTGGTGACTTAAGAGTCGAGCAATCTGGCTACAAGTAGGGGATGACAATACAAAGTTTTTTCAAAACTATGCCAAGGGGTGGAAGGCATCCAACGCAATCTCGAGCCTTCCTATGCTTGATGGAGGCATGGCTGACACTTTCGGTAAGCTCTCTCAATTTGGGTATTCTCACTTTCATAATCTCTACAAGGCTCCTCCAGGGGTTAATCTTGCGAAAATTATCCGCATTTCTGGTCACTTCCCTATATTTGTGGATGAAGACTCAATGGATGATCTTACCTCTCCTGTGTCACTTGCTGAACTGGAAAGGACTCTGAAATGGTTCAAAAAAGATAAAGGCCCAAGTCTGGATGGTTGGTCGATTGAATTCTACCTAGCCTTCTATGAGCTCTTGGGACAGGATCTACTCAATGTAGTGGAAGAATGTAGGATCTCTGGGCAAATTTACGAGGCCATAAATTCCACCTTTATCGCCCTAATTCCAAAGTCAGATCCCCCCTCATATTTCCATGATTTTTGGCCTATTTCACTATGTGATGTCTTTATAAAATCATAGCAAAGATCATTGCCAATAGAATCCACCCCATCCTCTTCCGCCATATCTCTCCTGAGCAATTTGCTTTCCTCCAGAACTGTCAAATTCATGAGGCTATTGGTATGGTTCAGAAAGCTTTGCATTCTATAAAAATAAAAAAATTGAAGGGCACCATTTTTAAGATATATTTGGAAAAGACTTTTGATAGAGTCAGCTAGCTATATATCAAAATTATTCTTATTGATATGGGATTCCCTCTTTCCTTCATGACTTGTATCATGTGTTGTATCTCATTTGCAACTTTCAGTGTCCTCATAAATGGATCAGCCACACATTATTTCCATGTAGAATGTGGCCTTAGACAAGGATGCCCTCTTTCCCCTCTTCTCTTCCTTATTTTCATGGAAGGTCTCAAAACGCTTATAGCTTCAGCAAAAAGGGATGGAAGGCTTCATGGACTAAAAATGAGTGACCTCTGCTTTCTCACTCACCTCCTATTTGTAGATGATGTTCTTATTTTCCTTGATGGCAGCATCCGATATTCGACCACTTTTGCTGACATTCTATTCATGTTCTCTCGAGCCACGGGTATGGAGGCCAATCATGGGAAGTCTACTATCTCTCCCTCCCACACATCCCCTCATGAACTCAGATTTTCCCATCAGAATTTCCCCTATAACCTACTTCCCCTGGAGCAGGGTCTTAAATATCTAGGTTTCACTTATTCCTTTCCAGAGCTGGGCACCTTGTTATAATCAAATTAGTGTTGGAAGCTACCCCTGTATGCTGGATGGCACTAGCATGGATCCCCAATGGAATACTTGCCCACATATGGAAAATCTGTTGCAGATATCTATGGAATGGACAACAAGATAAGAACATCTTTGCTTGGGTGAGTTGGAAGAAAATTATACTCCCAAAAAAATGGGGTGGTTGCGGTCTTAAATATCTGGATGTATTTTCTTGAGCTTTAGCTTCAAAAATGGGATGGACTCTTCTAACGTCCCATAACCTCTCGACCACGGTCACATACCATAAGTACATCTGGCTCCTTCAGCTTATGTACTGGGTCTGTCTACCTAGCTGGTCGAGAATTGGTATATCTACTGTCTGGAAGGTGATCCTTCAAGCCCTACCTATCATTTGAGAAAACCTAGCATGGAGGATTAATGATGGTCAATAGTTGTGCATTGGTTTAGACCCATGGACGGTGAGAGGCAACAAACATCAGCTTCCAAGAGAGCTCATTCAATACTTGAACTAGAGGGATATTAGAGTAATCACGTAGATAGTATATGAAGATCATATCACTATCTTTGAGCAAGGATGTGTTGGGTTGTGTTATATTCTTTCCACATAGTTAACAGGGGGTTTAAGGGGCACCCATAACCCCAATTTATGGGGTCCGGGACAGCGCCCTGGAAAATTTTGGTTTTGGACCCTATGTTAGCTTGGGTGGACCCACTATGGTTTTGTGCATGATTTTCGCACATGTTTTCTGGACACGATGGTTTTCGGTCCATGGTATTGGATGCTTTAGCATGTATAAATATGTATTATAACATTGAAAGGAACATAATGAAAAATCAAGTTGGTAGTTCCAGTTTTTGGATCCAAGGGAAAATCTTTGTGTATATGTGTTTTATGTGTTCTTCTCTCACATTATTTATTTTCTATGTTTTAGAATTCATATGCAGGTAATTTCTGTACGGGGTTAAAACCTACATTTGGTATTAGAGCAGTTTTGGCTTCAACGGGAAGCTTTTGTTGCTGAGGGGTTTCGTTCGGGCCTATGGTAGACCCTGTTCAGTGGGAGATCTGCAAGATCGATTCTAGTGGTGAAAGAAGATGGTGAGCAGTGGAAA
>APFE030738666.1:107746-118368 GCA_000404065.3 Pinus taeda | reverse complement strand
TGGGGCGGCTGTATTGGGCTGTTATGGCACGTTCCACCTTACGGGCTACCCGGCAAGCTTCCGACCATGTGGGAGGGTGGTGGAGTAGAACTTGAGCTTTGATGGCTTCTTTAAGACCACTGATAAAACATTCCGTGTAGAACTCATCAGAGAGATGCTGAGTGCGGAAGGCTAAGGCTTCAAAAGCGGTGATATATTCATCCACTGTACCCGTCTGTCGGAGCTTAGTGAGACTGCCCAAAAAGGAGTCTCCCTGTTCAAAGCGATCTCGAAGAGCTTTGGTAAATTGGACCCAACTCGAAAAAGGTGCATTGCGACGTTGATGCCATAACGCCCATTGCCATCGTTGACTGTCCAAGTACATGGTCGCCACTCTAATCTTAGTCCAATCATCTTCGAGACGATTTAATTCAAAATATTGTTCCATTTGTGCTAGCCATGCGGACGGGTTAGAACCGTCAAATTTCTGCATATCCAGCTTGGGAGGTCACTGACTAAGTGGGAGATCTCTGTTGGTTGGTGGACGGGTGCGCCATGCGTGAGGAGAGTGGCTAGACTCACCCTCAGGGTCATTATGGTGGTCCTCGAGAGCTGGCTCCTTGCCCTTAACGACGGCTTGCCATACCATGTTAGCTAGGTCGTTAAGCGTACTTTTGAGCTCGCTCATACTTATTTCAAGATTGTCTAGTCTTTCATTGGCCATTGCTTGAGCTCTAGTTGCTACCATACACCAACTTGCTGAAAAGTTGGGACCGCAAAAAATTTGTTTTTTGTGCAGAAATTGAATGGTACCACCGTGCTCAGCTCGTTGTCCTGATGCTGATGGGCTAGATCACAAATAAGTGCTTCGGCAGATCTCAGAATCTTTTTTTTTTTTTTTTGAAAACTCCTAACGGAGTTTTACTCCTTCTTGATCAATACTGCAGTCGTCAAATCCTCAAAATGTCACTGCCGCCAAAAGTCCCGCGAAAATTATAGCCAGGCACAGGAACCCTTCACAACTACTCTGATCTGGTGGATCTGAGAGATCTGGATCGTGGATCACTGTTGCTGCTGATCGGATAGAGCTGCGGGACTGATGTCTGTTGCTGCTGCACTCGCTGATCTGGAATAGGTGATGTGCGATCCCCCGATAGAAAGGGAACTATGGTCTTGAGGAGTGTCAAGTGCTACAGATCGCAATATACATAAGGGTCTGACAGTAGTACTCGGCCCAATGTTTCAGGGCTCTAACTAAGGAGGATCGACTGTACCCTTAGCCGTACAACCCGACTACCCTATCGTACGGGCGAGTAATCTCTCCGAGTGCTGTTCTCGGTGTACTGTAGCCACAAGACGGCCGAAATTTTATCTCTGGCGAGGCTTCAAGGTAGCTATGGGGCTTCCTATATACCCAGAGGGTACGTGGAAGACAGTCCGTGTGCGGTTCTGTCTAATGCGCTACTACTCAAAGGGGTACCACAGGGGTTACAAGGGAGTCCAACAGACGTGACCACCTCTTGTATTTCTTGCGTGCATGCCTCCCCAAATCCATAGGTTTATGCGCTCAACGACAGATCCCGTGGTTTAAAGACGCCAGAACACGTCTCTAGCCAAAAAAAAAATCGCTAAAATTTGGAGATCCCACCGAGCCCTGGAAAGTGCTCTCATACCACTTGTTATGCTTCTTAACCTGCAAAGCAATACCAAACAGAGAATATGCGAGAAAAATACCCAGAACACAGAATATGCGAAGAAAATATACCCAGAACACAGAATAGCAATGATTTTATTACTCAGAGAGAAATGTTCACAGGCCTCTTCGAGGGGGCAACCTCCAATAGAGCAGAGCTCGATTACAAAACAAGACACGATACTCCTCGCAGCGAGTCTCTATCCTTTATATATGACTCATACATGCAATACCACGGGTCAATACTGTGGGTTTTATTAATACCATCTATCTAATACTACCGCCCATGGACCCTTTATTTACTACTACCGCCCATTTGTAACTAACTGTGGTCCCTTTATTAATTGCGGGTTAACCACTTACAAATATTAATATGGGCTTTATTGACTCTTGACTATGACGTGATCCCATGACATGAATAAGGGGGTTAGGGTGGGACCCTAACAATCAATAGGGATTTTTGGTGCACTCCATATGTCATGTAGTTTGAAAAGAGATAATTCAAGGGCTTGGTTCAATAATCCTTCATCAAGGTAAACTCAAGAAATACATAGGTCTAAATACTCAGGGGGTGAATATGGTTAATCTCAAAGAGAAATGTCTTGGTTCTGGTGGCCAACACACAACAATAGGTAGTTTAACAATATTTTTGTAATATAGATGAACAAGAGGAAGGAAAGGAGGCGAATTGATGAAGAGGGCTAGACAAAACACAAAATCCTAAGGAACAATATCCAACAGAAATATGGAAGAATGACTAGATGAAAATGCAGAAAGAGTGGAGTGTGAATTAAGGTCTCAAACTCTATGCCTCATGAATACATTTGTGACCAAACAACAATAAGTAAATCTGTGCACATACATGTACTGTAGGCTATTAAATAACACAAGTAAATTTGTAGTTAACACGGGTACTTTGTACTACTTAGCAGCAAACATACATCCATAAGGAGAGTGATACAAGCAACATCATTACACTATCTAAGAGGAGGAAAGACATACATGAAGTGATAAACAAATTTGAAACATACTGTGCATTTCTCTCATTGGAATCAGCAAAATAGTTTCATTAATCCTTGAAGATGGAGTCCAAATCACCATTCCATTACATTTAGCAATTGTATCAGCCCAAGGACCTCATGAAAAAGAAAATTGAACCAAAGTGGAACCACAAAATTCAAGCCTCTTGGGTGCAGAATTATGGAACCTCTGTTAAGTGTTTCGTCCCACATTTTATAAGGAGAGGGGGAGCTTTGAAAACAATTACGAAATATCTCAGTCGATATTGAGCTGTCTAATCAACTAGCTATCTTGGTGTGTGAAGGTCTGCTGCCCAAATCATTACAAGGGATTTGAGTCTTTTCTTTAAAATGCAGAAATTACAGAATAAAGAAATAAGGAAAATTGAATGATGGTTGAGGAAAATATCTCCCTTTCCTTCCTGTGATGGCCTGTCGTTAGGCCACATCTCTGCTACAATGTTCCTCTTTAGTTATTCAGTCAGTTCGCTTATTACTTTCCCCTTATGAACTTGAATTTCCCACTTTCTAGGGTTGGGAGAGATTAGTTGTGGTGGTCTTAATGGTGTCGTGGAATCACAACTGTCAACTCATCCATCTCATATCTCTCTGTATTACACTATCGAAGCCCAACATGTCCTGTATTATTGCACTAGCGTTATATTAGAGCTTTTACTCATCAGGACTTTTATTCTTAAAGGCATTATGAAAATAGAGTTCCAATATCATTGGCCCCTTTTGTTTAGCCCCTTTCTATTTTCCTCCATGGGACTAGGTGCATGAGCGAAGGCTTAACCTTAAGGCGTTAGGGCATTTTGTTCCTACCCGGGGATAATTTTTCCTTTGTTAAGATCTTAGCGCCCTGGGTTCTATAAGTTCTTCTCAACCATGTGCCTGCCCTAATATCAGAGCCCCCTTAACGGCACTTTTTCAATTTCTAACTGCTATAAAGTGTTGACATCCTCAACCTCTGATATGTTGACCTCTAATATATCAGACCTCCGATATTCCTTCCTAAGGTTTCAATCCTTAAACTTTAGCAGACCATATCTTTTGATCCATGAGTCAATTTTTGGACTTCCACATATTGTTGGAGAGATTGTTCAAAGCATTTTTCAATTGAGATAGTCTGATGTAGGCTTTGAGTCCTTCTATGGCTTGGAAGATGACTGCAAAATTATCTGCTCATTTACACTTTGGACATCTGAAAACACATTTTGTAGTAGGTGACAACATCATTGATCCTTCGGTTTAATTATCATTGGTTCACTACGATTTGGCACCCATACATCCACCATAGAAAATTTTAGGTGTGAAATTTCTCACATAGGAAAAATTAGGGGTTTGTTTATTTTGGTTGGGCCAATTTTTTAGAAATAGGGGTTTTAATATGCATCACTCAATATTTATTTAAAAAAAATAGTTGTAAACCATTAGCCCAAGGGAATTTGATGGGGAGAGTTTAAAAATTGTTTAACCTTGCAAAATTCAAACTACATTCTCTCATTCACCCTATTTTTATGGTAATGGAAAGTATCAACATATATTTCACCCTATTTTTATGGGAATACTAATTATTTGGATTTGTTTCTCCTTGTGGAATTTATTTTCACTCTATTGTATTTTTCTCTTAACCCAAAATAATTGAAATTTGTTTTTATTCTCCCATTCTCTCTATTTTTCTGGAAATGACAAGTATTAAGATATAAATCATCCTACTTTTATGGGAATACTAATTATTTGGATTTGTTTCTCCTTGTGGAATTTATTTTCACTCTACTATATTTTTCTAATGATCCAAAATTGTTTGAATTTGTTTTTTATTTTCTAGTAAAATTTATCCCACACGGAATGTGGAATCATAGATATATAGGAATTGGGGTTTTATATGAAATCTATCATCGCTATTTAAACAACCATTGCAATGGAGAGATCTGTTTTTCAATTCTTCCTTTTTGATTTAAAATCTAGCGAACACAATTATTCACTTTATATTTTTATATGTCTAGATTAAAAAGTTATTTCATCTACTAAATCATTTAATCCTATATATATAAAAGAAATAGCTAATTTATAAACCTAAAATACTTTGGTTGTAAGATAGAGTTAATTGTAGACGTCATTCACCATTGGAGCTACGAAAATTGTTTAGGAATCAATAAAATAATAGTCCATTGAAGATTGTTGTGGGAGTTCACAAATTCCTTTAGCATGGAAACTCCAGGAAATACAATGTACTTGATCCACCATGTATCATGAAAGGGTCATTCACCATTGGAGCTACCAATTTTTTTTAGGAATCAATAAAATAATAGTCCATTGAAGATTGTTGTGGGAATTCACAAATTCCTTTAACATGGAAACTCCAGGAAATTCAATGTGCTTGATCCACCATGTATCATGAAAGGGTGGTTATTCTCATCCCCCCCTTATAATTAAATTAGTTATAAATGATGACAGTGAGCATGGTGGAGCTATATTCCAATGTGGATATAAAAAATACTAACTTGTAATGTTTCCCTTTTACTTACCATAGCATTTTTTAAAATGTTACAAAATAGTTAGTTTCTACACGTTGAGATTCACATTAACTCATTTTCATGCATCTTTAAAAGCTTGAATTCACCTTCAAAAATAATAATCTCTAAAATCCTTTGATTTTACATTGACGTTTGTGTTTTTCTTAAGTGTAAAAATTTTAAATGTTCCATTAAAAGCTTATTCATTTGTAAGATATATACTATAAATCATATATCTTAAACAATTTTGCACAATAAGTTGCATATATTAGTTTCCTCACTGCTCAGAAACATTCTATCGCTTACATGATGTAATTTTTTGGTAAGAGTTGTGAATAGAAAAAAAAATATTATAATCAACAAACATATATCGATAAAAATAATAATAATTAAACATTTTTTACAAAACATTATCATAGATACTAGGTTTGTGCATGGAATAAAAAATATAATTACTTATATAGATGAAAGAGATACTAAGTTTCTGCATGGAATACAAAACTATAATTATTTATATAGACGTTACGCTCGTGGAGACGAAGTGGGGTGATTCCTTCCCTTCCTTCCATTTGTAAAGGTAGATTGACTATGCTTTCTGATACATTTTAGATAAATTTGTTTAGAATTCAATGCCATATTTTGTCACCTAGTGTATTATATATATACTATTATATATTATATATATTATTATATATAATATAATAGATATTATATAGATATATATTAAAACATTGTAGCACAATGCTGGAATGTTTTAAAATGAATTTTGATGTAAAATTTAAATGGGTCTTGATGAAAAATTATAATAACATGTAAGTCTGAATTTTTCTTAATCAATCCACTTGTTCTATTTCATTTTATTGCATCCGATTTGGAAAATAAATAAATAAATTTATGACTCATAGTATTAACATTAATTATTTATTTTGGTATTATTATTATTAGCTACACTACTTTGAGCAAAGAAGCAAGTGTTTCACTAATTTTTTATTTAAAATTAATAATTCTATGAATTTTAAAACACCTAGTAGGGTAAGTTTTCTTTTTTTAAGATATTAATTAAACAATCTCAATTTGTTTTTAGTGATTTTCCATTTTTTGTTTTTTAATTATATATTCAAATATGTTTCAATGCGATCTTCTAATTTATTTGACTTGTCTAATTTTCTTTGTATTATATTAGTAGCTAAAATATGTATTTGCACATACTTATTTAATTAATTTTACAATTAAAAAGCTAAGTGATATAAAATGAATTTAAAAAATTTTAATAATCAATTTATATTTTTATTAAGAAATTATCTTAAAAAAAAGTTACATGCACTAAAGTTATATTTATAATGACTAATCCGATTTAAAAAAATTATATATTTCTTTTAGTCAATGTTGAAAGAGATACAAAAAAATGTCATGTTCATATATCTATATAATTAAAACCTTATTCATTTACAAAGCTTTATATCTAATATATATATTTTTCTGTAACAAATCAATAAACACTTATAAGTTTACTCAAATTCATATAACATATTATACTAAAGAATAATAGAGGTAGAGATACAATGAACTATTGATTATGATAGAATTATTCAGTTAAAATTATATTATTTGACTATCAATTTAAAAAAGTATATATTATCTTTTAGTCAAAGTGAAAGACATACAAGAAATGTGAATGTTATATATATATAACATTATTGGTTTTACAAAATCCTATATATCTATATATATTTTCTTGTAACATAAAGTTCAATAATACTTATAAATGACTCAAATTTATATAAACATATAATACTTAAAGAATAATAGATGTAGACATACAATTAAACTATTTCATTATGACAGAAAAATAATTAACTCAATATAAAATAAAATAAAATAGAAAATATATAAAATATATCATACTTATTAATTAACAAAAATATTTATCATTATAATAATTTATTATTAGATTTTAATTAAATTCATAGAGGAAAGATTATTTATTTTATTTATGTTTCAATGTAAAATTATATACATCATATAACATAAAAGTCATATCTATTGTGAAAATATTAAAATAATATAATGTTATTATTTATTTATAATAATATTTATATTATTATTTATTAATTATTATTTTTCAGATGTAGTTTTGTATCATAAGGTTTTTACAATTTTAATTTAATTATGGTAAGTGATTGCGGTGGAGAAGTTTACCTATACAATTTTAGTATATCACAATAAGGGTTTGAGATTTATCTCAAAAAATAACTTCTAACCAACCTAATTGCCCCACAAATTCCACCAAACAAATCCTACTACAACTCACCAAGTGGAGTAAATGCTCCTCAAAATGAGCAAGCCCAAAACTTGAAATGGATAGGGAAATAATGTCACATAAATTAGTGGTCCATTGAATTTTTCTAAGATCGTGCATTGATATCACCTAGTGCCAAAATATAACTTGTGAAGGTGTTGAACACTTTGAACATAACATCATTGACTTAGCCACCAAAACACTATGTTTAGAAGTAACACTATTTGCAATGACTTTACAATGTTTTATAATTTAGTGAGAATTTCACCAAGATTTAGCAAAAACATATAATTCAATAAAAGATTCGCCCATGGGTATTCACCCATCTATTTTACAAATAATTTTGGGGTGGTGTTTTTAAACTTTTCCTTGACATCGACATTTTTTAGTTATGACCATAAAACGTTTCTTGGTAGGTTGATGTAGCTACAAGAAAGATAAATGCATAAAATAGGCACAACAAAAGAAAAAGGAAAGTTAAATAACAAAAGATGTCTAAGACATAAATAGTGCATGGGAAAATTCCTAGCATGATCTCTAGTCCCATTTTTAGTCATCAAATAGTTCTTGAGCATAGATGATCTATCCCATCATAACTAACCCTTGCATGTCCCAAATGCGATGAGTGAGAAACTGACTCATTCATAAGGGGTAAATAAATGATATATCATAAAAAGAAAGGTTGGACACCTAAGCTACACTCCATATCAAATTATTATAAAAAATAATTAAAAGACGCACTAGAGGGGTGGAAAAAGAAGGTCGAGCAAATGGGTAATTCATGCCTCCATGATGTCTCCCTCCATTAAATATATACACTCGAGATGTGGAACTACACTAATTGGTCACATGGCCATGAAACTTAGTGTTGGACCCCATATTTATTTTTGTTTTTATTTTGTTAAGTATGGGATTGTGCAGGAGAATTGAGAAGTGCAGAAGGTAGGGATAGTGTATAACATAGGGCTGGCACATGAGGTAAGGAACTGACCATGTGGATGCTATGCAAGAAGGAGGTAGTGGTGCCTAATTAGAGGCACATATCAAGAAATATTAGCGGTTAGGATTTTGTAGCAGGATGGAGCTGAGAAAGGATGTCGTGGAAAGGAGGTTATATATATTTTGCAGGAGAAGGAGGAGTGGCGAAGTGGTGCAGTTCAACACGAAGGTATTTCAAAGGGCCCTTAGTAACCATGGGCCAGCTCAGAGATGGGATTAGGAAATGTCCCAACAAACTGTAGGATATTTGGAGCGATCAAGTAGAGGGCCAAGAAGATTCAAAGGGCTTCCAAGCGAGGATAAGAAGGAAAAATGAATATGTATATGTCTGCATGTCCATAGTTGTAGGCATATATACTAGAGTTTGTAGTTGTTGGGTAGGCTTGTTTAATGTTTATGCATACACCTATATCTAGGTTTTTCACTATGAGTTTTGTTCCCTATTTGTATATGGTATAGATTTGAAAGGTTAGTGAGCCTGTTAGTCTCATTATGCATCACAATGTGTAGCACCTATTTCCTTTACGATAATATAATATGATAAAAGGTTGAGTTTCCCCCTCTATATTTCATGGTGATATCTAAATGCATGATGTTGTTTATGTTGTATAGGATTTCTATGTGCTAAACGGTTTATAATAGTTTCAAATATTTACGAATGTGTTTAATGATCTGGATATTTATAAGGAAGTTAATGTTGTTATATAATTTTTCTTGTCTGTAAAGGAACTAATATTTGATATTGTTGGTGTAACCATTAATGGTTGAAGGTGTAACTTATTGTGACCTCCCATGCATTTTGTATGATGTCTAGTGAGCCGAGGGGATTAAAGAACTACGCAGTGCGTGATATTAGGGTGATGGTGCAGTTCCTATCTTAAAGGAGTCCAATGTCATAGGTCATAGACAACCTTGTTAGAAGTTGAAACCTAGTTCCAATAGTTACCACTATGTAGAAAATCCCAAGTCTGTCAGAACCCTGCGTGCCAATAAATGGTTTTGTTTCTAGGAGTAAGATGGTTGTTTGATAGGATTGCCTTGTAGAAATGTGGAAGCCATGGAACCTCACCCAAAAGGTGATTACCAAATGGCATAAACAAAAGGAGCATGAGTTTATAGTGAAGCAAATCAAGGATAGGAAGAATAACATGGATAAATGTTTGCAAAAGTACATTATAATGATTTCCATGAAGTATTTTTGCAGAATTCCCAAATATCTTAACAAAATGGATCCAACAGTTAAAGGACAATAACATGATGTATTGTCATGAAATACCAATGAAGTGGACACTAGAGAAAGTATGCTAAGTCCAAGTGGTAAGAAATAAAACCTCTCATGTTGTCATATGGTTTTAAATCATGTTGGATGGATACATTGTTGATTTTGCAGTGGAAGCGACATTGCCATACACCACAATAAAGCGAAATATTCTAAAGGGCCTGAGAGGCAGTTTATAAGGTCAATACTATTACTTATAAAGATGCTGCTATATGACCATAGATTTCTTGTAACAGAATTAGGTAAAATGTGTATCTAGGCCATCCATGCACAACAGGTAGTGGGGGATAACTAGGAGATGGTTTGAGGAAATGGAAAGGAGAAGAGGTAGAAGGATTATGGTGGAAGCTGAGAGTGGGCCCAAAACTGTGCATAGAAAGGATAAGGCATAGGATCAAGTGGGAGAGTTACGAGGGTGGAAATTTAAGGAGTGCAAGGAGGTTTCAACATGGTGACACAGGAGGATGCTAGTTATCATCGATGGTTACCAAGAGAAGAAGCCTGGTGGGAGGGGCTAAGACACTCCACTAAAGGACAAGGAGTAGTGCTAGTGACCAGAGCTATGAAGGGACACAGTTTGACATGCCACAAACAAAAGAAGGAGAAGGAGAGAAGTTGAGTCCACATAGTACAAAAGCTTTGGAACTAGAACAGTAGAATAGCACCATCCAGTTGTCTGATCGACTAGTTGTCTCAGTGTGCGAAGGTTTGCTACCCAAATCATTACAAATAATTTGATTCCTTTCTTTAAAATGTAGAAATTACAGAATAAAAGAAATAAGGAAAATTGAATGATGGTTGAGGAAAATATCTCCCTACGATTCTTGTGATGGCC
>APFE030738666.1:0-107726 GCA_000404065.3 Pinus taeda | reverse complement strand
GGGGGTTCTGAGGTCTGACTTTCGGGCCTCATGAAGTCTCTGCTGATTCTCTGTAGCTCTTCACTGGTCAGGTTGTTACCAGCATCCATTAATTGGTCCATGGAGAATGGGATCAGCAATTCTGTTTGATCAAAGTGTAGCATTTTGTTGATGGTCTCAGCATTGATATGAAAAAGGATTCTTCCTGATGAAGTGCTGATGGCTCTGTGCTCTGCATCATAATGATCAGCGCAGAGGTGAATGATTTCAGGGAAAACATTCACAGCTGGGAGACAATAGTAAGGCAGGTTTGACTCCCAGGCTCCATGTGTGCTATGTCCATTCTTGTGGTCTTCCCTTAACCTACTGAAGGTCTGCAAAAAATCCCTGCTCCCTTCAAAATCTCCAATGAGACTGTCTTTATCAACTAGTGTCTGGGCTTCCAGCTGTTTTCTTGTCTGACTCTGTGAGGCCACACTGATGGATGAAGTTGCAGGGGAAGCCATGGTAGGAGCTGGTTTGTGGGAGAATAGTTCAATTATGCAATGAAGTCTTTCCGGCTCTAACTCAACTGTTAATACAGTGAGTTCTTCCTGTGCAGAGGGAATTAGTAAGTTGAATTATACTTTCTTTTGTAAAATTCACAGGATGTGTTTGGTCAATGAGAATTTTTACAGGGTTTCCTCAGGTTTGTCTGTTTGTAGTATCAATTGGACTGTACTCTGCAAAAGGGAACAATGCGTTGCACCTTGGGAAGGTTTTTCGGGGTTTCAGCCCGCGAAACGAGCTCTGTTTGGCTGAGTTGTGGTTTCAAGGTGCTGTGGGTTGCTTGACAGACTTAGTGTAATAGGGAGCAGCAGAATTTGAAGGTCTTAATGGTGTTCACAGGTGGATTTACAGAGAATTTGAGAAAACAATGGCGAAATGGGGAAACTGGCTAAATACCTGGATAAACCGGCTTGGGCTCTTGCCAGCTGAGCTATGGACGATTGGCACCGTGTTTCTGAACTTTTGAACGGTTGGATTCTTCAAATTGGCTGCCGGGGTCAAATTTCGCACTAGCTGGTCGTTCAACGGCTCTCTTTCTTAATCAAATGAAAATGACACAAAACGGCATATTTGGCCGGTTATAACGTTAATTTTGGTAAAATAACGCGATTGGCGCTTTTCTGCTGGTGACGTCAGCATGACGTCATGGTGGGCCCGCTGTACAGTGATGACGTGGCGCTGACGTGCTGGCCAGGGTGGCGGGACACGGTGGCAGGACGATGCAGTGGCAATACAGCGTGGAGGTTGACAGGGCGCGGGAGCGGGCGGTCGTGAAGTGACGTCAGGGTGACGTGGTGGTGGCAGGCGGTAAGTGGAAAGGTGGTAAGCGGGTTCCCGCACCGCTTTTGGAGCCAAGGTGGTATCAGGGAAGGGGCTCCGAACAGCTTCCGCACCCGCCACGCGTCCCTGTACGGGCCGAAAACCACTCTCCCCGGACGTTATCGATCGGTTACTTCGGGTCATGACATTGACCGCCCACCTTTGGATCTCGGCCAGCGGAGATCGGACGGCTGGCGGGTCCTCCGACTGGTCGTGCAAGTTTGGAAGGGGCCCGCCCAGCGATTAAAATATTCAGTTTAATAATGCGCCGGGGACTTTAGGTTTAAGGGTTTTTTGCGGGTTTTTTCAAGTTTTGGGCGAAAATCATTTATAGAGCGCAAACTATATAAAAAAGGGGTAAACTGGATTTTATCAAATATAAAGGGCAAATGACCCCCGACCTTAGGATAAAGCGCGGGGAGGGTAATTTTTCACTGTTTTCCGCCCTTTGGTGATTTTTTGGGTTTTTCAAAGGTTTATCAAGGTTTTTGAGGGTTTTTTGAGGAAAAATGGCATTTGGGGAATGGAGAGTGGTCTGAGGTGGTGCAAAGGGTGAGTTTTGGGTTCTTGACCTTGACCAGGTGTCAATTCAAGTCCCAGGGAGAAAATGGTATGGCTATAGTGCCAGGGAGGGGATATTTAAGCATTGTGGGGTTTATACACCATGGTGTTTATAATAATAGGGATAGTGGGGTATAGGGAGCTAGAATAGTAGAGTTAGCTGTTAGCATGGAGAAATTCATGAGTAGGAGCTAGATGAACCAGGTTTTGTTTGCAAATGGCTTGAACTTAGGAGTAGTTCAAAATGAAAAGATTTTTGCACAAGAAATGTGGCTTCTCAAGGGTATAAGAATGTAAAACATATGATTTCTCATACTCTGTGCAACTTTGGGGAAAGGGAGTTAGTAATGACTGTTTTACAAATGAGAACCAGGGGAGTTAGTCATGCTTCATAGTGCTGCTCTTCCTGTATACATTTCAGCAACTTTGATTTTGAAAGAGACACCATTTCTGCAACCCCATCTACCTACCCAACTAGCTTCCCTAGCATTTTTTGTTCCTTCTTGGAGGGTGCTCTTGGACTTGCAAACCCTTTGAATGCCTTTTCTTTTCATTGGCTTTTGCTTGGATCTGCTATCTAACACTACCCTTATTTCTTCCAAGGCCCCAGATTAAACAGTTGGGAACCTTTGTTTCTCTACCTAGCTACTTGATCTGCCAAGATTAAACAGTTTGGACAGATATCATTCTCTATACTACAACATAGAAATTGAAAACATGGCATGATCCAGATTAGACTGTTGGACCATCCATCCAAAATTGAATTCTTATGAAAACTGATATAGACACTGCCTTCTTAGGAAAATATGAGATCTTTGCATTTGCCAAAGCAGAGCATATTTGGACCTCTGACATCTAATCATGAAAAATGAAACCTATTGGTATAGGTATCCAACATGTACCACATAATTGAGATCAACTGCTGACCAAAGAAATATGCCATATATTTATCTATTGGATCATGGAATTGATGAGAGAAATTTACAGCGACCTTTATTTCTCGAACAATTTCTAGGAATTAATATTTGTGCAAGAGGCATCCATAAACACTTCTAGGTTCTTCAAATTTCGGCTCTTCTTGAAACATTTGTTGTTGGAAACCTTCTCCCCACTTGCTGGTAAGAAACTCCCTTTGAACATCTGCAACAATCTCATCCTCGTCTGAATCATCTAAATCATAGGCTGGAGAATATTTATTAACTTGAATACTAGTTTCTTGGATTTATTCCCCATTTGAAGGACGTGATTCATAAACTAGAGCCTCTTTGTTAACCTCCTAATGGGATTCCTCTTTTTGTGCATCTTCCCGTGACTGGGACTATTGTATTCCTGCATTTCTCATCATCCCATTAGAGTCATATGAAACATAAGAAGGAGAATAATCAAATTCAGTAGAATAAGATCTTCGAGGGTCTATTTGCAGCTTGATAGTGTCCCCTTATTCCCTTTATATATTTTTGGGTGATTCTTCTTTATGCGAGTAGATATCTTCTTGGAGTGGAGCCCCACAAATATCTTCAGCAGGATCATTAACCTCAAAAATATTTTTAACATTAAATGTGCACAAAAATACTCAAACATAGCATCCGGTGGATACAATATTTTGCAAAAATGATTAGATGCTATGTGGAAACTCTTTAAGGAAGATATTCTACCACTAGGTAATGTTTTGTACCAAAGTCTAGAATCTTCATCTAAATAATGCATGAACAATTTCATTTTCACATCTTCAAAAACAATACCTAGTTGTTCCATGCCTTCATGAAAATCCTTGAGGTGCTGGTCCGAATTTCTATCTGTGTTTCCACTGAATCTAGGAAAATAGGTAAACCATTCATAAACTGAAGGGACATGATGGGGATAACCAACAACATAATAAAAATCTAGTGGGGAAAATTTGTTGGCCAAGGATGCAGGAAAGGCCATTTTAAAAACTGTGATCTCAAGTTCAAATGTAGGGGAAGTTTTATGTTTTTTAGCATTAGAGTGAGTATGATGCCTCTTGAAATCCAGGATGACCAAATAAGGATATAGACAGTGGAGTCGTAAGGGTGTTTACAATAATATTCAAATAGTGGATTCACCAAGGTGAGAGATCTTTAACCCACACTTCCCTTGCTCACTTGACAAAGGGAATGTAACAATTGTTGTACCTAGGGAAAAATATTCTGATTTGTTCCCTGACAACAGTGCCCAAAAGATGTTGTATCTTTTTATATTTCCTGTCACATGATTTCTTTAGAAGATATAGAATCCTCCTAGAGACAACCCCCATGTTGAAAGAAAAATTTCAGTTCTTAGGGCATATGAGAGGAGTGATTATTAAGATTATCAAAAGGGATTTTTGGTGCACTCCATATGTCACGTAGTTTGAAAAGAGATAATTCAAGGGCTTGGTTCAATAATCCTTCATCAAGGTAAACTCAAGAAATACATAGGTCTAAATACTCAGGGGGTGAATATGGTTAATCTCAAAGAGAAATGTCTTGGTTCTAGTGGCCAACGCAGAACAATAGGTAGTTTAACAATATTTTTGTAATATAGATGAACAAGAGGAAGGAAAGGAGGGTAATTGATGAATAGGGCTAGACAAAACACAAAATCCTAAGGAACAATATCCAACAGAAATATGGAAGAATGACTAGATGAAAATGCAGAAAGAGTGGAGTGTGAATTAAGGTCTCAAACTCTATGCCTCATGAATACATTTGTGACCAAACAACAATAAGTAAATCTGTGCACATACATGTACTGTAGGCTATTAAATAACACAAGTAAATTTGTAGTTAACACGGGTACTTTTTACTACTTAGCAGCAAACATACAACCATAAGGAGAGTGATACAAGCAACATCATTACACTATCTTAGAGGAGGAAAGACATACATGAAGTGATAAACAAATTTGAAACATACTGTGCATTTCTCTCATTGGAATCAACAAAATAGTTTCATTAATCCTTGAAGATGGAGTCCAAATCACCATTCCATTACATTTAGCAATTGTATCAGCCTAAGGAACTCATGAAAAAGAAAATTGAACCAAAGTGGAACCAGAAAATTCAAGCCTCTTGGGTGCAGAATTATGGAACCTTTGTTAAGTGTTTCTTCCCACATTTTATAAGGAGAGGGGGAGCTTTGAAAACAATTACAAAATATCTCAATCGATATTGAGCTGTCTAATCAACTAGCTATCTTAGCATGTGAAGGTCTGCTGCCCAAATCATTACAAGGGATTTGAGTCTTTTCTTTAAAATGCAGAAATTACAGAATAAAGAAATAAGGAAAATTGAATGATGGTTGAGGAAAATATCTCCCTTTCCTTCCTGTGATGGCCTCTGATCAGGCCACATCTCTGCTACAATGTTGCTCTTTAGTTATTCAGTCAGTTTGCTTATTACTTTCCCCTTATCAACTTGAATTTACCACTTTCTAGGGCTGGGAGAGATTAGTTGTGGTGGTCTTAATGGTGTCGTGGAATCACAACTGTCGACTCATCCATCTCATATCTCTCTATATTACACTATCGAAGCCCAACATGTCCTGTATTATTGCACTAGTGTTATATTAGAGCTTTTACTCATCAGGACTTTTATTCTTAAAGAGATTATGAAAATAGAGTTCCAATATCATTGGCCCCTTTTGTTTAACCCCTTTCTATTTTCCTCCATGGGACTAGGTGCATGAGCAAAGGCTTAACCTTAAGGCGTTAGGGCATTTTGTTCCTACCCGGGGATCGTTTTTCCTTTGTTAAGATCTTAGCGCCCTTGGTTCTATAAGTTCTTCTCAACCATGTGCCTGCCCTAATATCAGAGCCCCCTTAACGGCACTTTTTCAATTTCTAACTGCTATAAAGTGCTGACATCCTCAACCTCTGATATGTTGACCTCCAATATATCAGACCTCCGATATTCCTTCCTAAGGTTTCAATCCTTGAACTTTAGCAGACCATATCTTTTCATCCATGAGTCAATTTTTGGACTTCCACATATCGTTGGAGAGATTGTTCAAAGCATTTTTCAATTGAGATAGTCTGATGTAGGCTTCGAGTCCTTCTACGGCTTGGAAGATGACTGCAAAATTATCTTCTCATTTACACTTTGGACATCTGAAAACACATTTTGTAGTAGGTGACAACATCATCGATCCTTCAGGTTAATTATCATTGGTTCACTACGATTTGGCACCCATAAATCCACCATAGAAAATTTTAGGTGTGAAATTTCTCACATAGGAAAAATTAGGGGTTTGTTTATTTTGGTTGGGCCAATTTTTTAGAAATAGGGGTTTTAATATGCATCACTCAATATTTATTTAAAAAAAATAGTTGTAAACCATTAGCCCATGGGAATTTGATGGGGAGAGTTTAAAAATTGTTTCACCTTGCAAAATTCAAACTACATTTTCTCATTCACCCTATTTTTATGGTAATGGAAAGTATCAACATATATTTCACCCTATTTTTATGGGAATACTAATTATTTGGATTTGTTTCTCCTTGTGGAATTTATTTTCACTCTATTGTATTTTTCTCTTAACCTAAAATAATTGAAATTTGTTTTTATTCTCCCATTCTCTCTATTTTTCTGGAAATGACAAGTATTAAGATATAATTCATCCTACTTTTATGGGAATATTAATTATTTGGATTTGTTTCTCCTTGTGGAATTTATTTTCACTCTACTATATTTTTCTAATAATCCAAAATTGTTTGAATTTGTTTTTTATTTTCTAGTAAAATTTGTCCCACACGGAATGTGGAATCATAGATATATAGGAATTGGGGTTTTATATGAAATCTATCATCGCTATTTAAACAACCATTTCAATGGAGAGATCTGTTTGTCAATTCTTCCTTTTTGATTTAACATCTAGCGAACACAATTATTCACTTTATATTTTTATATGTCTAGATTAAAAAGTTATTTCATCTACTAAATCATTTAATCCTATATATATAAAAGAAATAGCTAATTTATAAACCTAAAATACTTTGGTTGTAAGATAGAGTTAATTGTAGACTTCATTCACCATTGGAGCTACGAAAATTGTTTAGGAATCAATAAAATAATAGTCCATTGAAGATTGTTGTGGGAGTTCACAAATTCCTTTAACAAGGAAACTCCAGGAAATACAATGTACTTGATCCACCATGTATCATGAAAGGGTCATTCACCATTGGAGCTACCAAAATTGTTTAGGAATCAATAAAATAATAGTCCATTGAAGATTGTTGTGGGAGTTCACAAATTCCTTTAACATGGAAACTCCAGGAAATTCAATGTGCTTGATCCACCATGTATCATGAAAGGGTGGTTATTCTCATCCCCCCTTTATAATTAAATTAGTTATAAATGATGACAGTGAGCATGGTGGAGCTATATTCCAATGTAGATATAAAAAATACTAACTTGTAATGTTTCCCTTTTACTTACCATAGCATCTTTTAAAATGTTACAAAATAGTTAGTTTCTACACGTTGAGATTCACATTAACTCATTTTCATGCATCTTTAAAAGCTTGAATTCACCTTCAAAAATAATAATCTCTAAAATCCTTTGATTTTACATCGACCTTTGTGTTTTTCTTAAGTGTAAAAATTTTAAATGTTCCATTAAAAGCTTATTCATTTGTAAGATATATACTATAAATCATATATCTTAAAAAATTTTGCACAATAAGTTGCATATATTAGTTTCCTCACTGCTCAGAAACATTCTATCGCTTACATGATGTAATTTTTTGGTAAGAGTTGTGAATAGAAAAATAAAATATTATAATCAACAAACCTATATAGATAAAAATAATAATAATAAAACATTTTTTACAAAACATTATCATAGATACTAGGTTTGTGCATGGAATAAAAAATATAATTACTTATATAGATGAAAGAGATACTAAGTTTCTGCATGGAATACAGAACTATAATTATTTATATAGACGTTACGCTCGTGGAGACGAAGTGGGGTGATTCCTTCCCTTCCTTCCATTTGTAAAGGTAGATTGACTATGCTTTCTGATACATTTTAGATAAATTTGTTTAGAATTCAATGCCATATTTTGTCACCTAGAATTATATATCTATATCTATATATATATATAATATATATATATCTATATATATATATATATATATATATATATATTATATATACTATATATAAAATTAAAACATTGTAGCACAATGCTGGAATGTTTTAAAATGAATTTTGATGTAAAATTTAAATGGGTCTTGATGCAAAATTATAATAACATGTAAGTCTGAATTTTTCTTAATCAATCCACTTGTTCTATTTCATTTTATTGCATCCGATTTGGAAAATAAATAAATAAATTTATGACTCATAGTAATAACATTAATTATTTATTTTGGTATTATTATTATTAGCTACACTACTTTGAGCAAAGAAGCAAGTGTTTCACTAATTTTTTATTTAAAATTAATAATTCTATGAATTTTAAAACACCTAGTAGGGTAAGTTTTCTTTTTTTAAGATATTAATTAAACAATCTCAATTTGTTTTTAGTGATTTTCCATTTTTTGTTTTTTAATTATATATTCAAATATGTTTCAATGCGATCTTCTAATTTGACTTGTCTAATTTTCTTTGTATTATATTAGTAGCTAAAATATGTATTTGCACATACTTATTTAATTAATTTTACCAATTAAAGCTAAGTGATATAAAATGAAATTTAAAGAATTATATTATACAATTTATATTTTTATTAAGAAATATATTTTAAAAAAAAAGTATACATGCACTTAAATTATATTTATATGCATCATTAAAAAAAAGTATATATTATCTTTTAGTCAAAGTGAAAGACATACAAGAAATGTGAATGTTATATATATATAACATTATTGGTTTTACAAAATCCTATATATCTATATATATTTTCTTGTAACATAAAGTTCAATAATACTTATAAATGACTCAAATTTATATAAACATATAATACTTAAAGAATAATAGATGTAGACATACAATTAAACTATTTCATTATGACAGAAAAATAATTAACTCAATATAAAATAAAAAAATAAATAATATATAAAATATAACAATACTTATATAATTATTAAAATTCTATTTATAATTAATAACATAATTATTAATTAGACTTTTAATTCAAATATTCATAAGGAAGTTATTTATTTTAGCCCCGAGGCTCTGGGTTTCGGTGAATTTGTGCGCTGTTAAGGCACTCCTTGCGATAGGTACCGGTTCAAATCCCTCGTGGGTATTAGGTTTGTCTAACGTAGAAAAAAAAAAAAAAAAAGATTATTTTTTTTTTTATTTATTTTATGTAAAAATTTATTTCTCTATCACATCTATCTATTGTTGAATATTAAAATAATAATAAACGAATAATAAATGTTTTTTATTATTTATTTATAATAATAATATTCATTATTATTATTATTATTTATTATTTTTATAGATGTAGCTTTTTATACTAAGGTTTTACAATTTTAATTCAATTATGAGTAGTTATGTGGTGGAGAAGTTTGACCTACACTAATTTTTGGTATTAGTCACAATAAGGGTTTGAGATTTATCTCAAAAAAATAACTTCTAACCAACCTAATTGCCCCACAAATGCCACCAAACAAATCCTACTACAACTCACCAAGTGGAGTAAATGCTCCTAAAAATGAGCAAGCCCAAAACTTGAAATGGATAGGGAAATAATGTCACATAAATTAGTGGTCCATTGAATTTTTCTAAGATCGTGCATTGATATCACCCAGTGCCAAAATATAACTTGTGAAGGTGTTGAACGCTTTGAACATAACATCATTGACTTAGCCACCAAAACACTATGTTTAGAAGTAACACTATTTGCAATGACTTTACAATGTTTTATAATTTAGTGAGAATTTCACCAAGATTTAGCAAAAACATATAATTCAATAAAAGATTCGCCCATGGGTATTCACCCATCTATTTTACAAATAATTTTGGGGTGGGGTTTTTAAAATTTTCCTTGACATCGACATTTTTTAGTTATGACCATAAAACGTTTCTTGGTAGGTTGATGTAGCTACAAGAAAGATAAATGCATAAAATAGGCACAACAAAAGAAAAAGGAAAGTTAAATAACAAAAGGTGTCTAAGACATAAATAGTGCATGGGAAAATTCCTAGCATGATCTCTAGTCCCATTTTTAGTCATCAAATAGTTCTTGAGCATAGATGATCTATCCCATCATAACTAACCCTTGCATGTCCCAAATGCGATGAGTGAGAAACTGACTCATCCATAAGGGGTAAATAAATGATATATCATAAAAAGAAAGGTTGGACACCTAAGCTACACTCCATATCAAATTATTATAAAAAATAAGCAAAAGACACACTAGAGGGGTGGAAAAAGAAGGTCGAGCAAAGGGGTAATTCATGCCTCCATGATGTCTCCCTCCATTAAATATATACACTCAAGATGTGGAACTACACTAATTGGTCACATGGGCATGAAAATTAGTTTTGGAACCCATATTTATTTTTGTTTTTATTTTGTTAAGTATGGGATTGTGCAGGAGGATTGAGAAGTGCAGAAGGTAGGGATAGTGTATAACATAGGGCTGGCACATGAGGTAAGGCACTAACCATGTGGATGCTATGTAAGAAGGAGGTAGTGGTGCCTAATTAGAGGCACATATCAAGAAATATTAGCGGTTAGGATTTTGTAGCAGGATGGAGCTGAGAAAGGATGTCGTGGAAAGGAGGTTATATATATTTTGCAGGACAAGGCGGAGTGGCGAAGTGGTGCAGTTCAACACGAAGGTATTTCAAAGGGCCCTTAGTAACCATGGGCTAGCTCAGAGATGGGATTAGGAAATGTCCCAACAAACTGTAGGATATTTGGAGCGATCTAGTAGAGGGCCAAGAAGATTCAAAGGGCTTCCAGGCGTGGATAAGAAGGAAAAATGAATATGTATATGTCTGCATGTCCATAGCTATAGGCATATATGCTAGAGTTTGTAGTTGTTGGGTAGGCTTGTTTAATGTTTATGCATACACCTATATCTAGGTTTTGCACTATGAGTTTTGTTCCCTATTTGTATATGGTATAGATTGGAAAGGTTGGTGAGCTTGTTAGTCTCATTGTTGCATCACAATGTGTAGCACCTATTTCCTTTACGATAATATAATATGATAAAAGGTTGAGTTTCCCCCTCTATATTTCATGGTGATATCTAAATGTATGATGTTGTTTATGTTGTATAGGATTTCTATGTGCTAAATGGTTTATAATAGTTTCAAATATTTATGAATGTGTTTAATTATCTAGATATTTATAAGGAAGTTAATGTTGTTATATAATTTTTCTTGTCTGTAAAGGAACTAATATTGATATTGTTGGTGTAACCATTAATGGTTGAAGGTGTAACTTATTGTGACCTCCCATGCATTTTGTATGATGTCTAGTGAGCTGAGGGGATTAAAGAACTACGCGGTGCATGATATTAGGGTGATGGTGCAGTTCCTATCTTAAAGGAGTCCAATGTCATAGGTCATAGAAAACCTTGTTAGAAGTTGAAACCTAGTTCCAATAGTTACCACTATGTAGAAAATCCCAAGTCTGTCAGAACCCTGCATGCCAATAAATGGTTTTGTTTCTAGGAGTAAGATGGTTGTGTGATAGGATTGTCTTGTAGAAATGTGGAAGCCATGGAACCTCACCCAAAAGGTGATTACCAAATGGCATAAACAAAAGGAGCATGAGTTTATAGTGAAGGAAATCAAGGATAGGAAGAATAACATGGATAAATGTTTGCAAAAGCACATTATAATGATTTCCATGAAGTATTTTTGTAGAATTCCCAAATATCTTAACAAAATGGATCCAACGGTTAAAGGACAATAACATGATGTATTGTCATGAAATACCAATGAAGTGGACACTAGAGAAAGTATGCTAAGTCCAAGTGGTAAGAAATAAAACCTCTCATGTTGTCGTATGGTTTTAAATCATGTTGGAAGGATACATTGTTGATTTTGCAGTGGAAGCGACAGTGCCATACACCACAATAAAGCAAAATATTCTAAAGGGCTTGAGAGGCAATTTATAAGGTCAATACTATTACTTATAAAGATGCTGCTATATGACCATAGATTTTTTGTAATAGAATTAGGTAAAATGTGTATCTAGGCCATCCATGCACAACAGGTAGTGGGGGATAACTAGGAGATGGTTTGAGGAAATGGAAAGGAAAAGAGGTGGAAGGACTATGGTGGAAGCTGAGAGTGGGACCAAAACTGTGCATAGAAAGGATAAGGCATAGGATCAAGTGGTAGAGTTACGAGGGTGGAAATTTAAGGAGTGCAAGGAGGTTTCAACATGGTGACACAGGAGGATGCTAGTTAGCATCGATGGTTACCAAGAGAAGAAGCCTGGTGGGAGGGGCTAAGACACTCCACTAAAGGACAAGGAGTAGTGCTAGTGACCAGAGCTATGAAGGGACATAGTTCGACATGCCACAAACAAAAGAAGGAGAAGGAGAGAAGCTGAGTCCACATAGTACAAAAGCTTTGGAACTAGAACAGTAGAATAGCACCATACCTGTTGTTGAGACCATGACCCTAAGCACATCCACAAACCATGAATTAAGTACTCAACACATGGATACAACCGGTGTAGATGGTAATTGTAGTCAAGGAGGAGGAAATACTAGTAGTACTGGGATTGGTCAGATTGTATGAGGATCAACATGAGGTGTTAAAGTTTGAGTGATGTTAGTCTTTTGGTAGTTCAACAAGTGTAGGTGGGAGTACCTCGTCACGAAGTACTGCACATAATAAAATGGAATATTTAGACTTATGAATGCCAATGTTTCATGGTGCTCGGAATGAGGACCTAGAATAACATCTATTCATGTGTGAGGGCATATAGGCAGTTAAGCAGGTCTAGGATGATGCCACAAAGATTGTACAACTAGAAGAAACTCTCAGGGATTGCACATTGATGTGGTACATGAAGTTCAAAAGCACGACTCTAGTTGGATAGAAAACAACTCTAGCAGAGATCAATTAGGCATTGACCAGGGATTTCCAGAAGCTAAAGTTAGATTCCCAATGAATTTCAAAATTGAATAAATCAAGAAGGATACAAGTGAGTCGGTAAAGGACTTTGAACAATGATTCAAAGTATTGAAGTACAAGCTTACGCTCAAGGTATCAGATGCGTAACATAAACAATTGTTCATTGTGGGTCTGTTGCTATATATTAGGACACCATTGACACAACAATGGATAGGTACACAATTAAAGGCTCTAGAACTTGTGCTGAATCTAGAGGCTTCACTAGTATGAGGTGGAGAGAATAATAGCATGGCATTGGTGCATTCATAGTTGGCTACATTAACCTTACAACTTTATGATTTGACAAAGGGGAAGGAAAAGTGGGAGGAATTATGGTGTACAATATGTTGGATGGATGGTCACAATAGAAATGAATGCAAGTTGTTGACTGACTATATGGTGGTGAGCGTAGTGAATCTACTTGTGTAGGGAAAAGGTACATGATGTGAGATTTGTCAAGTGTGGGGCCACTACAAGTGAGTTTCCTAAAGATGGAAAAATATGAGGCTATGGCCCACACTCTTTTTTGTGAAACTTTAAAATATGTAGCACATGATATCCATCATTACCACACATTGGAGTTGATACATGAGTGCACTTTTGAATCATTCTAGGTGTAGGGACCTGAAGGGAAAAAGGCTGTGATGACTGAATTTAACCAATTTGTGTATAACTAAGGTGGACATTAAAATCAACAAGGTCAACGATGAGGCATAATGGCTAGAGAACCTAGAGGACTAGGTCGAGGAAGAGGAGGATTTGGTTGAGGAAAAAACACCATAGTCTGCTAAAATTGTGGCAAATAGGGGCACTTGGCATGAGATTGCATTAACCCCTACTACACTCACATCTATTGTAAATCATTAGACCATCAAACTAATAAATCCCCCTAACTAATCACCAAGTGGTAGGAGAAGAAGGCACCTAGTGTGTATATGATAGTTGTCGAACCTTGTAGGACTAACCAATCGGTTGGCATAGTGACTTGGGGAGATATCAAGACAAAATCTAACATTGCAAAGCCTAGAACACTGCAGCCATAGTGGGTAAGGAGAGAATCTGAACCACCTTTGAAATTCAACCCTATGTGGGCGAAGACTACATATAAGGAGGCCCAATAGGAGATGGTCATGACAAAATGGGATAGGTCAGAGAAAATGCATGAGGTGACCATACCAACAATATATCAAAACACTATAGGTGATGAGCATAGGACAGCAATAGATCTAGTTCAAATTATGTTTCAAAGTTGTTTAGAGTTGGTAAAGGAACCCTATGCTCTGGAAACGTTTAGGAAGATGGTGAAGTAATGTGTTGATGGACTTGAGGTGACTGCTACTTGGACTTAGCTGTGCATAGTAAACCAAGTGGAATGCGGGAAGATAACCAATAAAGAGTTCTAGTTTGGTTCACATATTAGGGAATATGAGATGGATAACATCATCTTGGACTTGGGGTTAGATGTAAATATCTTACCAAAAAGAATGTGGAAGATGATGTGGATTATTAAACTAACTTAATCTCCAATTCATCTTAGGTTTGCAGACCAACATTGTATATTTCATATTGGACATAAGACAAGAGTGCCAGTGGACATCAAAAGGGTGTCAAGTACTTCTTATTTGAGGTTATAGAGATCATGGATGACACTGATCCCTATCCTTTATTTGGGATTGATTGGGATTTTGATAACTAGGTAATCATTCCTTTAAAGAAAATACAAATTACTTTTGAGGGTGGAGATATTTGAGTTATAGCACCATTGGACCCACGTGAAGGAGATCGATACATTGAACCAGTCAAGGGTGATCTTAGTCTAGAAGAGATTGACAATGTTTATAATGTTATTGTCAAACAAGAAGTGTAACATCCCTGCTCAAAATTCCATGTAATAAAGTTAATAAAGAAAAAATAATAACCAAGGTTATGCAACACATATTTCAAGCTGAATGTTGGGCAAAACATCCTAGTGTGGGTGTTCATTTAGTTTCTTATGGCTAAGGAAAATGGAAAAGGCAATGGCAAAGGCTTTGGAAAGGCATGCGGCATTAATTGGCATTTTAGTCATGAAAAAAAAGGAATTAGGAGAAAAGGAAGGCGACAGGTCACAAGTTACATGTGAGGAGGAAAATGAAGGAAAATAATGGAAAATTGAAGAAACTAGAGGCCTCATTAATAAAAAGGCTTTTGAGGATTAGTTGGTAACTTTTTTGTCAGTTTAGTTTTGGAGCTCTCTCTATTTTCTCTCTCTCTCTCTCACTCATGCACACTTAGAGGATTCTTGGAGCATTCTATCATTGGAGCAAGGAAATTGAAGGAAGGACAAAGAAGGAAAATGGAATCAAAGATCAATCAAGGAAGAGCAAGATCAAGCAGCTACAACAAGTTTACTTGAAGGTATCGACTTGCATGTGTGATTTCCTTGCTAAACTTGGCATGAATGGTGCATGAATGTGTGTTTTTGGTTCTCTTATTATCATTGGCATGGGGTTTTCCAACTATGATAGTGTCCATTGGCCTTGCATTTCCATTTCCGAATAGCCATGGTGTGATGGAGTTCCATTATTTTGATTGAGTTAGATTTTTATATGGAATCGAAGCTGAGTGGGGTGGTCTTAGGATTATTCACAAGGCTTATTTACGATCTCAGATAAGTATGAGACCCTATGCTTAGGTATGTTGTTATGACCTGTATATTACATATTTGTGACATGTTTGATGAAATGCTTGTCATGGATAGTAGGGTTCCATTCAAGTCATTGATCAAGTGTTTTGTGCTAATATCCTTATTTCGTTGTTATTTATCATCTATGAAAGTTTCATGAAGTTCTGGGTAGTGGCCTGAGTCTTGGCCCTAAAAAAGTGGCAAAAAATCTAGGGTTTCTAGCTCAGGACTAACTGAAAAAGTCCATAGTCACTGGCATGCCTTGTTGTGGGAGTGAATGGAAGGCCTCAGTCGAATGCATGTATTTTCATGGGAGTCATTGGGGGTCCAAATTAGTTAAATGTCAAGTTATCTCAAGGGTTGATAACTTGGAAGGGTTGGTTGGCTCCTGAAGGTTCTGTAGCATGTGTGGAAGATCAAATTTCTTTGCTTTATTTGAGTCCACTTCATTAACTATACATGGGGAGTTTAATCACATCATATTACCCTCTCGTCACATTTTTACCCCAGTGGAATGATTAACTTGGGTCAATGTGGGTGGAGGGTGTTATAGAGGGGTATCAAAGCATGGTTTACCCCTTGGACTGGATGTACAATGTGTTGGTCATGCATTCATGTTGGTTGCATATATGTGTTCTCTATGCTTGTGGTCTATGTACTTGTTGTGTATGCATGGTGGTGTTCATGGTTGTAGTGGTGTTGCCATGTGAAAGTGGATGGCGTTTTGTTGGGTGTGGTCGTCATGAGTGTATGTTAGTCATGAATTCATTATGAATGTTAGTGCTTATATGTTGTTATGCAAACATTGAAATGATTATAATTGTTGTACATGAGATCATTGTATGTGGTTGGTATGGTCATGCATGGTAACTGGATAATGGTTGAAATGATGATTATATATTGAAGTTATTATGATTATACATGTATCATGATAATATGATTGATCTTGCAGATGAGATATCCTCCCCTTAAATATATTGAGGTATGTTGATTATGTTATTTTTTGTTTTTCGTTGACAAGGTGTACTTGCAGGAAAGAGATCAAAGATGAATAACAAGATGGTAGAAGATAGTTCACAAGAATCTCCCTATAGGCCAGATGAGAAACATGGTGTTGAACACTCTTCTAAATTAGCAGACACAATGAGAAGATTTAAGGCAGAAATAAGAAGTTGCAAGGAACATAATGAGGGGATCATTCAAGGCAGAGGAGAAACAAGTAGAATTCAATGTAGTAATCCTTCAGAGAATTAATAATTATAGATACAGGGACCACTTCAGATCAGATGTGGGTAGGAGGAAAAGACAAATGCGGCATATGGCAGTAGATATCATGGTGGGAAAATGTTAGATAGAGATGACACGATCAGATATGGTAGGCTCGTGGATACTCTGGATAGGAGAGGTGATGGAAACAGGTTCTATTCTAGTTCTGGTTTTGATTGTCACAATTATCATCCTTATAGGAGGAGTAACAGTGGATATTTTCCATATGAGTTCAAGAAAGCAAATCCAACTACCTTTGATGGTGATTTGAAGAAGTCAGAGGATGAAAAAGCACAGATAATTGGGATGAAGAAATTATTTCAGCTGCATGAGTACACATAGAATATCAAGGCTAAAATAACTATCTTTAGCCTCAAAGGGAAATAAAACATCTGGTGGGAAGATGTGAAGTGGGTTAGAGACATTATGACAAAAGATTTGAGTTGGCATCAATTTAAGAGACTTTTCTGGAAGAAATAATTGTCAGAGAGGTACTACAACAACAAAGTCGAGTTTTATGAGCCAAATATGGGATCAATGATAGAGGAGTATATGACCAAGTTCCTAGAGTTATTGAGGTATGTATCGTATCTTAAAGATGAGAAGGCCAAAGTTTAGATATTTTTCAGTGGATTTCCATTAACATTTAGAGACCAGATTGAGTATGATGAGCCTCAGTTACTCGAAGAAGTTATTGGGAAATTGAAGCATTATTATGAGCAGTCAAAGCACAAGACAAAATATCAGAAACTTTAGAAAGGGAAAGACAAATATAAAGGTAAATGGTATTCGAAAAGAATAAGGCCTCAAGATGTAGGTGAGAAAGAAAATATTTCACCTAATAAGAAGTTCAACATAGTAACCCAAGGACATGGGTCACGGTCTAGAGGGGAGAAGAATAGAGGTGATGGTATGGGACCATTGTAGTGTTGGATATGCGGCTAGGAGAATCTCAAGAGAGATTTTCCGCATTATCAGGGTTGTAGTCCTCAAATCTATAGTGCACAGGAGATGCAGATAGTTGGGGATTTTGGGCAGAGCATTCCTTGTATTTATGTAGCGTTGGATAACAACCATGAAGATCATCAGGAATCCATTCTTGAGATGGAAGGTAAGCTATGTGGTCGAGTTGTTTCTATCTTGATTGAACCTAGATCTAATTATAGCTATGTTAGTCTTTCCTTGGGGGAGATTTTCTCTCACAGAGAAATGGAATTTTCCATTGAGTTGGTCCTAGGGGAAGCACCAACATCAAAAACATTGTATAGGATGCACACACCAAATTTAGTAAAGCTGAAGTTATAATTGAAGGAAATTATTGACAAGGGATACATTAGGCCAAGTATATCACCTTGGGGTGCACCAATGTTGTTTCTGAGGAGGAAGGTTGGTAATATCATGTTATGCATTGATTATAGGAAGTTGAACAAGGTGACCATCAAGAACAAGTATTCATCGTTGAGGATTGATGACTTCTTCAATCAGTTGAAGGGAGAAAATTTTTTCTCGAAGATTTATTTGAGATCATGAGAGAGGAAATATAAAAAACAACTTCCAAGACTAGGTATGGGCATTATGAGTTTGTTGTAGTTCCATTTGGTTTGACTAATTCTCTAGCTACTTTTATGTGCTTGATGAATAGCTTGTTGCATTCTTATTTGGAAAAGTTTGTTATTGTATTCATTGATGCCATCTTGATATATTCTAAGAATGAAGAAGAGCATGCTAAACACTTAGCATAAATATTGATATTTCTAACAGAGTATCAGTTGTATTCCAAGCTCAATATATGAAGTTTCTTTCAGGCATAGGTACATTACTTCAGAAATCTTGTTTCCAAGGAAGGCATAGCAGTGGATCTAGAGAAGATAAGGGTTATCATGGAGGGGGGATCTCCTAGAAATGTGGATGAGGTAATATCATTCATGGGGCTAGCAAGTTATTATAGGAGGTTCATCAGGAACTTCTCTTGCATTGCATATCCTATTACATCATTGCAAAGGTAACGTAAGAAATTGGAATGGGCAAAGGAATGTTCATCAAGCTTTGAGTAGTTGAGGCAACTAAGGAAAAATGCTCTAGTGTTAAAGATTGTAGATCCAGGAAAAGAGCTTGTGGTGTGTATAGACACTTTCAAGAGAGGACTTGGTGGAGTCTTGATGTAAGAAGGACAGGTAGTATGCTATGAGTCATGGAAACTGAATGAGCATGAGAAAAATTATCTGACAAATGATCTTGAGTTGGAAACGATCAACCATGCACTAAACATGTGGAGAAATTATCTTCTTGGTAGGAGGTTTGTATTGAATAGTGATCGTAGGGGATTGAGGTATCTATTTAACCAACTAAATCTAAATTCCAGGAAAAAACAATGTTTCGGCACGATTATTGAATTTAACTTTTAGATCAGGTACATCATGGGTAAGGAGAAAAGGGTTGCAGATGCTATTATTAGGAGAGTACAGGTGAACCATATGGAAGTTATGAGTTCTTATGGGACAGACATATAGGATTAGATCTTACATGTGGGACAAAAGGATGATATGTACATGGAGCTTATGAGCATGTTGTAGTAGGGTATAGGTGGTGAGGATGTGGACTATAATCTTACAATAGATGGTTTGGTCAGATTTAGGGACATAATATATATTCAAGACAAAAATGAGATGAAGAAGAATGTCATGCAGTAGTTTCATGCAAAACTATATTCAAGTCACCTAGCATACCAGAAGACATTGACAGCAGTGAGGAAGTTCTATCATTGGTCAAATTTGAATAAGGATGTGGCAGAGTTTGTGACCAAACCTTTAGATTGTTGTTGGATTGACAGGGCTTCGACAAGGGTTCAGGCTTAGTTGTGCTAACCAACAAAACCCTAAACTACTGGCCCTTTCAGAAAAAACCCACGTAGCATAGGTTGCAGTGTCACCTGTGGCAGTATTGGGGGATGATAGAACTAGGCTTCTGCATCTAAAGGACTATGTGATGTGTTTCTATTAGAGTTAGGGATTTATTCTGACCTTTGCAAACCCTAACCCTTAAAACTCAGAAATTACAATAATTAACAATTAACAGATTCAAACCCTGCACTGTTTGTGCTAAACATTCATAACATCATGTAAAATAGCAGATCTACCTCTTTCACACATCTATTAAGTACTTTTCATTATAAATTTTAGTAAATGGAGCAAACATACAGTAATTTCACAAGTAAACAAAAACACACACACAGAGATAATGCTAGAAAATAACGTTTATTATGCTTAGATCTTCAATTACATTCTCTTCCAACCGTGCACACACAACTGCAGGGGCCTGCACACTCAGCTACAGACTTACCAAGGTCTCTACACACACAGCTAGAGGAGCCTTCCCTTTTACCTAAGTATACATTTTTTTTTTTTATCTCTTACTTAGATCATTCACTGATAGATATCTCTCATGACTC
The DNA here is from genome assembly GCA_000404065.3 of Pinus taeda. Lineage (NCBI taxonomy): Eukaryota > Viridiplantae > Streptophyta > Pinopsida > Pinales > Pinaceae > Pinus > Pinus taeda. Next base: position 87,345 of record APFE030738666.1, on the reverse strand, counting down.
TCTATGACTTCTTTTTATATCATTCTCTATTACAATGCCATGGTTGGCGAACCATGCGCGAGTCACAAAACAACTTATTCTTAACAAACTAAGGGTATCTGACCTTTGTAAAGCCCCTTTGACTCCTATTGAATTGTGTGCTACACTCCTAAAAATGCAGAGACTTCACAATATTATCAAAACTTTTACAAAATTTAACCTGAGGGAATCCTGTCCCAATAGGTCCCCAACACAAAGTCATGACTCGTCCTGAGCCACTCTGCTGGTGGTGCCTCAATATTCACCTGTAGGCTTCCAAATTCAATATTCAATGCTTGAAGATCTACTACTCCCTGTGCAACGACCTGATGAACCTCTTCAACTAGTTTCTCGATAGTTGGACCTTCAACTACAAGGCCCATGATTCTCTATTTTTGTTGCATAGCCTTCAACTTCCTCTTCACTGTCTGTGTCAACTGGCTTTCCTCATCAGCCCAGGGCTACATCCTTGAGGACATGATGGATGCCTCCTGATGTAGCTCAACAATCTGAGTCTGGATGAACTTTCCCTCCTGCAGTCTGGTGAACATTTGCACTAGGGATAAGGTTCGCGTTGTAGCCCTGATCTCATCGAACTGCACCTATTTTTCCTAGTTACCTGCTTCAATTTTTTGCAAGTGTGGTTCCTCTTGTAGGGAAGTCCACATATCCATGGTATTTTTAAATAATTGGCTGCAATCCTTGATTGCAGCTTCCAAAGTAGTCATGTATTCTTCAATGGCAGCCTCACATTGCTCTATAAATTCTGGAGGAGTAATTGGATGCAGCTTAAGTTGAAGCTCGGATATCTGCAGTTGTAGCTCAAAATAGACCTTACCGATTTGTTCCTTTGACTCCTTCACTACGGTAGCTTAATTTTTCAATCTTCTCTTCGAAGGCTACTTCCGCTAGAATCTGTAGCTCGAGAAGCTCACTGTAGACTTGTGCTATTGTTTCTTCTAGCTGTTGACTATGCACAATGACTTCTTCCCATTCTTTGAGATCTTGCATCTTTTATTCAAAAATTTGATGGTGGTTAGTTTTGACTTCACTCATAACCAGCAATGCCCATTGTTCCCCTACTCTAAGCTCATTTGAGACGCCTTGATGCAACTCATGCAATGTCTAAATAGGGAGTGCCATGAGGTTAAGGCTCAAATTCTTTAGATGAAATAGGCACAACATGTCCTCTGAAGTCTCATTTTTCAAATATCCCTCTGGTAACTATACTGTACGGAGGTTTGTGGTGATCTCTATTGTGACGCTTTCTTGCTTTAAGCTCGCTTGTCCTACGCTCACTTGAATAACCCTTGTTTGGCCCTGCAATTCCCTTAGGCCCTGTTGCACCCTGTCCAGCGTCTAATGGTATTGGTCCTCAATGTGGTTCCAAATACTCTCCATTTCATTGCATACCACATCATTGATCTCGTCCAGGTCCCCCTCCCTGAGGACTAATGGTGTTGCACTTGCAGACTTGTCACACTTTTGATTCTTGCGCCATCCCATGGAACTCTTCTTCTGCCTCTTTCTAAAAATGAAGAGGGACTCCAAGTCTGTGCCCCTTTTTGCTTCACCCTCTATCTATACTTCTATATTGGTGTGCTCCATTTCAAATTCGTCGAGGTCAATAATGGCCTGCGACGTGGTGGAAACTTTCTCCTTTGGTGTTTTTGTCTCTTTGGAAGAGACCTCTTCTTTTAGTGCTTCTCTCTCCTTTGTAGAGGCCTCATTCTACTGCACAACCTTTTCTTTCACTGTGGCCTTTTCTTTTGCTGTTACCTTTTCTTTCACAGAAGCCTTATGGGTTTCTTTCTTCTTATCTTTTTCTGCTGCTGTCGTAGTTGTGCCTTCAACAACCTTACTAGTTCTTGCACTTGCATTAGATGGGGTGAGCTAGTTGCTCAACCATTTACTAACGAACCCCATAATATCATCTTTGGCGACCAAGTATAGCAACTTATGCCATGTTCCAGTGGCATCTTTATTCATGCAGATAGACAGATTATGGAAATCTTCCTTGAAATCAGGAATGTTAGCATACTGCGCATGCAAGCTTGGTGATAACCATGGTCGTTGGTTAATCACCATCCTCAACTCATAATCAAATAGGACCCAAAATACCTTTGTCTCCATGACATCCTTAGGGTCCTTCATCACCCACAACAAGGCGAATTTTGCAGCCTCACATAGGTTTGAATCATGCTGCGGGAACTGGCTCTCCATGGGTGTCCTCCATGCCACTAGCACGATCAGCAAAAGCATCCACATGTAGTGGAATGCCTTGCCATCATCCTAAGCCTCCCAGAAATCCTCTGAAAATTCATGAAATAGGTACTTAGCTTAATTATATTGGACTCCTTTGGTGCACTGTGATGCAAGATATACTACTAGCACTGACACTTCATCAACGTGACACTTCCTCATGATCTTCCTAACCAAAATTTGTGTAGAAAAATTCATAGCACCATATGATATGAGCTAATCGCATAGCCATGTGACTCCTTCACTAACCCAAAGTTGCTCTTCATCTAGTTTTCCAACCTCTTCTCCTACGATTTCCCTACAAAAGCCTCTACAGGGTCTACTCCTTGATATGACAACAATGTTATTGGGTGAATCAGAATATTAGTAATTAGAATGGGCCCTCCCAACCAAAGGCACCCATCATGGACAAATATTAATAATTGATGCACACAAACAATGTTAATGGTGCTGCAGCTAAACTGTGGCACCCATAACATGTTGATCAACCCTGAACATGCAACTCTAGCAACCCACTTCATTGGATCGAGCCATGTAACATATGACTCCTCATAGTATACTTTCTTAAGGTATTTTCTTAGTTCCAACTGTGGGAACTTCACGTGATCCCCTAGGTCCCTGTCCTCCATCTTCAAAAATGATATTCAAGCCAAAAAATTTCCCTCAAAAGGTATGTTCTCTGGCAAACATGGTGTGGAGACCTACAATTTTTCCGAATCTAGGTCTTTAGTTACTTTGGTCATGGATTTCCTAGGTGGTACATAAGGTGATAGTCGAGTAATTGACACCACTTCATTTGCATCAATCTCCTGGATCTCCATAGTTATTAATCCTCATCTAAGTCCAAGGGTTCTGTTGGTTGCTAGATCTTATCCATCTTACCCTTTTTTCTGATCTCTGTGGGATTCTTGTGCGGCGATTGTCGCACCGGTACTTACTGGGGCTTATTTTCTTTTTTTCTACTTCCACGGAGGCAATGGGTTTAGGCACTCAACCCCAATCATATATGTCCATAAACCAAGGGCTTTTGAGTCCTTAAAAGTGTTGTCTCACCCCCTAAAGGAACAAGGTCAGCCGGTTACATCATCTCCTAGAAGTTCTCCATGGAAAACTGCTCAGAACTAGTAAAAACTGGACCATACAGACTGGTCATTGCTAAGGGTATGATGCATCTTACCTGCCACATGCATACTGAAAATCCCTTCTGTAGGGTGCAATGGGCATAGACAAATGGCAAAGATAGTTTGCAAGGTGGATGATTATGGAATCTTCTAGAAACTTCCCCTGTGACACTTGTCTCTCTGAATTCACCCAGGGATAAGTAAGAGATCATGAATCTCCAAGTGGAACTAAGAACTATCAGAGAGAGGACACTAATCAAAATCCCAGAAGTTAACTCACCCCCTGCAAACATCTATATATGGATCCCTCATCCCAGAGATCCAAAGGCTAGAATTTGTATCTTGTAAGGAAGTGCCGTTGGTTTCCTTGTGGAACATCATAGTGTTGGGTGATCTAATATTTTCATGAGGTGAAGAAGGGCTTTCATGTTGGGAGAATGACGCTGGGTTAGATCAATGGGTTGTAATCCTCTCTTCTAATCTTTCTATCAATAAAGTTATTCAAGTTTTCCTCCGCATTCTTGTATGTTTGATGATATATGCATTTGTGTGGTCAATATATATCTGTTCCTATATTGTTTATGATTATAGATCTCTTTACTTTGATGGTATTATGCTGCTTTGAATTTATAGGTACTCTTTGAAGCGGGGTAAGCAAGGAAGGAGCGGAAAAGATCTGTCAGAGGGGAGAAGGAATAAACAAGGAACCAAGCGAAATATTGAGGTTGGTATTCTTTGCTCCTCTCCTATCTACTTCTCATAAAGGAAAATGAAAGTAACTTTAGTTTGTTTGTTTCTAAGATAGCTACCCATCTTAGTGGGACTAACAGCTCTGCATAGACACTAGATTTCCCGATAACAAGGCCTCGATGAGCTAGGTGCTGTGGTAGGTGTGGGCTGGGACAGGTCAGGTCGGGTTGTAGTAATTATCTCCCAAAATATTTTACATTTTCACTCAAGTAAATTAGCCTCCCACCCAAATCCTTATTACGAAAACTTCTCTCAATTTTCTTTCCAATCCCCTCCAGACATGCAACAATTATCTCGACACAAACTAAAGAATAAAATCTCAAGGGAATTTCTCAAGAAGAAAAGTGTTTGAATGTGGAGAGAGATGTTGTATTTATAATGAATTTTGAATTCAAATGCATTTGTTACCTCTAGATCTCTGCCATTAATGAACTTTTGACAACTTATTTCTAAATATATGGTCCTTAAATGCTTTCCCCTCAGTCCCTTTAATAGAAAAATAACCATCCAATCATGTACAATGTTTCCAATGGTCAATTTTTGGCTAGGCCATGTGGGACCCACCATACCAGCACAACTCCTTCGTCGCAACTCTCCTCTACGCCTTTATTCTAATTATTGCACAACTCCCTTTCTTCGCCAAACTGTCCTTCTAGAAACATAGTTTATATTCCCGCACTTCCTTGCAACTACTTGGAATACTAGGACTATCTTTCTTTCATATATTCATTACGTAGGGGTGAGATCAACCTTGTATAACTTTAGCAGGCTCCCATTGATTTTCCCTACAAATATCTCACCGTTCAACTTTGCGAGTTGAAATGCACCTCCATTTGTAATCTCCTTAATGATGTATAGCCCCAGCCAATGCATCTAAAATTTTCCTTGAAACTTCATCAACTTACTATCATACAGTAATACTAGATCTCCACTTTTAAAGGTGTGTTGCTTAGTGTGGCAATCTTTCCACCCCTTTTTCATGAGCCTTCTCCACCTGCTAATGAAAACCTGCCAAAAATCGATGTTCTTCTAGCTCAACTATCTGCACGAGTATCTCGATCTGCCAGCTCTGTGACTATAGTAATCCACAAACTAGGCACAATATACTCCATCATCATTCTGTCTCTTATCTGTAAACTAGTTGAAACGATGTCTGTCTAGTCAATGTCCTACAAGTAGTTGTATATGCCCAAAGAATAGTTGGTATGCGCACATCCCAATCGTTCCTATTTTCATTGCAAATCTTCATCAAAGAACATTAAATGATTTTATTAAAGGCTTCCACTATATCATTCACTTGAGGATGAGAAGGTGTGCTTTTCTGATGATACGTCTGAAATTATTCAAGCAGGGCAGCAATTGTTTCATTTAGGAAATACGAACCCCTGTCGCTCATCAAAATCTTAAGACATCCAAACCAAGACAAAATATATTCAAATATAAACTTCGCAGCTATAGTCACATTGCAATCCTTCACGAGTTACACCTTAGTCCATCTGGTCAAGTATTCAGTTGTAGTGATGATGTATCATGCTCTTGTATTCTTTCGTGGTGGCTGAATTGGTCCCAAGAAGTCTATTTCTCACTTTTCAAATTCCTATACTGATACTTGTAGGTTAAGAGGCAATTCATCCCTTCACGATAGCCTCCCCATCCTCTGACAGACATCACATGCTCTACAATATTAATTGGAATCCTTGTGCACAGTTGGCCACCATAACCGTTCTCATAGTATATTTTGTGTAGTTTATCTTCGAGCATAATTCCCTCCAACAAATCCTCCATGTGCTTCCATGAGGATACTTTGTCTTTCATAATCTAGTACATATCTGCCAGAACTTCATCCAATCCCATTTTATATAAGTTCCTTGCAATGACAAAAAAATATGTAGCTCTGACCACCTATTCTTTCTTCTACTGCATCGTATACCCTTCAGGATCTATACCTGTAGAAAAAAAATGGATTATATCTGAAAAGTGTTCATCTGCAATGCACATAGCAAAGAGTTTCACATTAGACAATCTGTTGTCACTTCAAATCACACTCGTAGCACAAGTGTTTTGGGGACATAGAAAGCTTCATAGAGAGAGCCTCTGGGTTGATTGTAGACCAATGCCTAGGACATATTAAATAGAGGAGTGAATTTGAGATTATCTGAAGGATTATTTACACTCCAATGGTCATGAATTAAAAAAGAGAGAATAAAAGGGGTCTTGGTTCAATATGCGTTTAGGGAGGTAAAATCAAGCCAATACATGGGTCCAATTGTTCAAGGGGTAAATTATGCCAACCTCATCATGGTTCTAGTGGTTGAAACACAACAACAGGTAACTTAATATTAACATTTGCATTAAAGTGAAGAGGAGGAAAGGGAGGAGGTAAAATGGTGCATAGGGATGATTACAATGTAGAATTCGAAGCCACGATGTTCGAGTAGAAATATGGAAGAGAGAGGAGATGAAAGAGCGGCGAGAGTGGGGTGCTAGTCTTGGTTTCACACCATATACTTAGGGGCACATTTGTATCCAAAAGCTCAAGAAAATATGTGCACATTATAGGTACTTAAGTAAATATGTATCTAACACAAGTATTATTGCTACTTGATAACAAATATACAATCATGAACAAGGGATAAACTGACAGCTTCATCACACTATTTGAGAGAAAGAAAATCATATATGGAAAGATATTATAAAGGGGAAAACATACTACGCATTTCTCTGATAGGAATCAACATAATAGTTTCATTAATCTTCGAGTCCCAATCCCTAGTCCATTACAGTCAGCATGTATCTAGTTCAAATCCCTCATGAATAAACATTTAGAACCAAAATGGAACCAAAGAATTTGGACAAATCAGGTGTAGAATTATGGAACCTGTATTAAGTATTTCTCCCCTTATTTATATAGAGAAGGGGGGCTTTGAATCAACATTTACAAAATATCTTAGCCTAGGGCCAACTTTCTTAGTCTACAATAGCTCTGTTGCCCCAAAATGATTTCCAAGGATTTGATTCCTTTCTGGAAAACAAACAGAAATTACAGAATAATGAAAAGAAAAGGAAAACGGAAATATGATGGAGGAAGTTATTGTCGTATGATTCTTGTGAAGGTGCCTGATCAGGCATGTATCTATGTTGAAGTTCCTTTCTTGCTGCTCAACTGGTTCCCGTCACTTTCATCTTAATTGTCTGACTTCCCCACTCTCTAGGACTCATAATGATCAATTGTGGTTGCCTATTGCAGAGTAGAAGCAGACCTTGTCTTGGCAGTCCTTCGTTGTGTATCTGAGTGAAGCCCCATGCTGAGCCATTAATCATCTTATGTCCTCCCATACTAATTTGTTGCTACACCATGCCTTCATTTGATACTTCAGCCACCGACCCATTTGCCTTCAAAGCCTTGTGCCATACTATTGGGCATTATCGTATCGGGAATTTCATGCTAAGAGGCATTACAGAACAATGAGTCTTGATTTCATTTGGCCGCCTTTCATTTAGCCCCTTTATACATTTATTCTCATATATTTGGGGGGTTGTGATCAAGTTCTTGGCCAAATATCGAAGCACCTTTCTCGGTGAATCATAATCGGGGTTTCAAGTTGAGACTTTTACATTGGAGCCGCCACATGTCTGTGACATTTGATTGTGATATCCCTTTAGCGCTCGACCCTAGTTTCCTTAGCTCTTAATGTAATTGCAACTCAACCCCTGTATTAGAGCCCCTTTATTGGTGGATTCACAATTAGGGTTTTAACTTTGATGTAACAACGTGCTACAACCTGCAAACATCAATTTGTGATATTTGATGTGACATCATCCTCTTCCACGTGTCACCTTGTGAGAGGTGACATGTGTGGCCCTATTTGACCCCTTATGACCCCTCAAAACGTTGAATCTGCATGCCATTTGTCTTTATCAGATCCAATAGTGTTCTGTCGCATGGCCCCACTAGGGGAGGAGAAAGGGCCCATCTACCCTTGGATTTTTGTTGAATTTCTTTGTTAAATTATTTTTAGCCTTCCCCGGTGATTTACACTATCATATTGCAACTTACGATATTGCAATATTTTAATGTTTTCACCCAATTGGCAAGCTGATTCGTCGATTTGCGATACGCTATTGCGACTACTGATATGTTTGGACCTACCGATCATTGATATGCTTGTATGAGAAATCGTTGATCTACTGATTTGCAATATAGGCAATTCTTGATTGTTTATTTCACCCCAAACCTCTGATTTCATCATTGTTTCTTTAGAGCCTCCGATTTTTGATTTGTGATATGCTCCCAGACCTTCGATATGTTCTTCTTCTTCATTTCAAAGGAAACAAAACCCCTGAACTTCAACAGGCCATATCTTTTGATCCGGAAGTCCATTTTTGGGCCTCCACATACTGTTGGAAATTTTATTCTGAGCACTATCCAATGGAGAGGGTCTAATTTAGCTTTGATAGATTTAGTGGCTTGGAATATGGCTTCAAACTTCACGGCTCTTTGGCAATTTGGATAACTAAAAACACTTTTTTCAGTGAGTGAAAACATTGGCTCCAATTGGGGACAATGTCTTGCTGGAAAGGTGTTGAGAACCTACAAACAAATAGCCTTCTTTGGAATCAGAGGAGGCTCTTGAACTTGTTCTCTAGGTGAAGGATATGCATCGTGGTCTGGAGCCTCTTCTTTCTGTGCACCTTCCTATGACTGGGACTATTGTAGTTCAACGTCACCCAAATTCCCATCAGATTCATACTCATCATAAGAAGGTGAATCATTGAACTCGGTTGAATAATACCTCTAAGGGTTTATTTGCAGCTCGATGATGTTTCCTTCTTTGCTTTCTTGACCATTGGGCACTGTTTCTTGATGTGAGTATATATCTTCTTGGAATGGAGTTTCACAAAAATATTTAGCAGGATCATTACCCATAAGGATATTTTTGACACTAAAATGTGTGCAACAATCTTGAAAGAGGAATTCGATGGATATAATCTTTTGCAATAAAGAAGGAATTCTTTATGAATTTTTTTAGGGAGGATATGATACCATGAGGTATTGTTCTGTACCAAACTCTAAAATCTTCTTCTAAAGAGTACATGAACAATTTCATTTTCACATCTTCAAAAATAATACCCTACTACTCCATGCATTCATGAAAATCCTTAAGGTGTTGGTTCAACCTTCTATCTATGTTTCCACTGAATATAGGCAAATAGGTCTTCCATTCATAAAATGAGAGGACATGATTGGGATAAATAGCGATAGAAGAAAAATTCAGTGGGGTGAATTAGTTGGCCAGGAATGCAAGAATGGCCATTTTGAAAACCCCCTAGATGGAAGGTTAGGGAAAATTTTCAGCTACTTTAGAATCAGAGTGAGTATGAGGCTGCTTTAAGGCCAGGCAATCAAATAGAGATATGTATAATGGAGTCGCTAGGATGTTTATGATAAAATTGATACAGTGGAGTCACCAAGGTGAGATATCTTCAACCCACACTTCCCTTGCTCACCTAACAGAGGGAATGCAACAATTTGTCATACCAAGGGAAAAATATTCTAATTTTTTCCCCGACAACGACGCCAGAAAGATGTTGTCGCTTCAGATCGCACCTGTAGCACAAGTGCTTTGGGAGACATAGAAAGCTTCCCAGGGACAACCTTTGGGTTGATTGTAGACAAGTGCCTAGGAAATCTTAAATAGAGGAGTGAATTTGAGATTATCTAAAGGATTAGTTGCACTCCAATTGTCACGAATTAAAAAAAAGGGAGAACAAAAGGGGGCTTGGTTCATTCTTCCTTTATAGAGGGGAAAACATACTGTGAATTTCTTTGATAGGAATCAACAGAATAGTTTCATTAATCCTCAAGTCCCAACCCCTTATGACCCTGTTTTGGCCCCTTCTAATCCCTCTAAATGTTGAATCTTCATGCCACGTGTCTTTATCGGATACAATAGTGTTCTACCACATGGAACCATTGGAAGAGAGAGAAGGGGCCTGCCTACCTTTGGTTTTTCACTGAATTTCATTGTTAAATGATTTTTTCCCCTCCTTGATGATTTACACTATCATATCACAACTCACAATATCACAATATTTTAATGTTGTCACCCCATCGGTGCACAGATTTGCGATACGCTGTTGCAATTGCCGATATGTTTGGACCCGCCAATCACCGATATGCCTGGATGAGAAATCTCTGGTCCACCGATTTGTGAATTGGAAATCGTTGATCACTAATTTCACCCCAAACCTTTAATTTACTCATTGCTTCCTTAGACCCTCTGATTTGCAATTTGTGATATGCTCCCACACATCCGATATGCTCTTCTTCTTCATTTCAAAGGCAAAAAAACCCCTCAACTTCAATAGGTCATATCTTCTAATCTAGATTCCATTTGTGGGCCTCCACATACCATTGGAAATATTATTCTAAGAAATATATAGTGGAGAGGGTCCCATTTAGGTTTGATAGATTTTATAGCTTAGAAGATGGCTTCAAAATTCACTGCTCTTTAGCCCTTTGGATAATTGAAAACTCATTTTGCAGTGAGTGACAACGCAATCCTTCATCAATACTTGTAGGTTCTTTGCCATTCTCAATTCACAAAAGGTGATGTGGTCCAACATTTAATCTCCTTGGCTTCACAACTACTTCAAAGTCGTATTCATGAAAGAGTAGCAACTATCTGTAAATTCCCCTCCCCCAACACAGGCTTGTTGACTAGGTACTTCAAAGCGGAATGATCTGTGTACATTTTGAAGTGCACACCCAACAAATAATTCCTGAACTTTTGGAGTGCATACACCATCACCAATCCTTCGTGTTCCATGGTTGAATAATTCTTCTTGAACTTAGACAACTTCCTACTTGCGAATGCAATCGAATGGTCGATATCACCTACGCTTGGTTGGGTTAACACTGCTCCTAACGCTATGCAAGATGCATCTACATGTACATGGAACTCTTTCTTCCAATCGAGGAACAAAAAAATAGGTGTTTTGACCATCTTTTCCTTCAATACATCAAATATTTTATGGCAACCATCATCCCAACAAAATCTCGCATCCTTCTTCAATAATTTTTCCATGGGTGCAGTGATATGTGCATATGCCTTTATGAATTTCCTATAGTATCATGTTTTGCCTAATGTCATGCACAACTGTTTTACATTCCTTGGAGGCTTCAAATTCATAATTACTGCAATTTTGGCAAGGTTCACCATCAACCAGTGCTTGCAAACTACGTGGGCCAAGAGTATCCCATAAAGTACATAGAGAATGTGTTTCTTTAGATTAAGTGATATCTGATACTTCCTACAAGTATCCAACATCAAGTGAAGACATGCAACATGCCTTTTCACTAACCCAAACACCGTCCAATAATTGAAGTAAACCTCTAATAACTTATGAATAAATTGCCATTTTTTGGATTTAAGGGGCATGGGCCTAGGTTCAGAGTTAGCTACGCTAACCAACAAAACTCTACACTACCGACCCTTTTGGAAACAACCCATGTAGTGTAGGCTGCAGTATCACCCGAGGTAGTATTGGGGGTGCTAGAACTAGGCTTCTACATCCAAAGGACTATCTGATGTGTTTATGTTAGATTTAGGGCTTTATTCCAACCTTCGTGAACCCTAACCCTTAAAACCTAGAAATTACAACAACTAACAGTTAACAAATTCAAACCTTACGTTAGTTGCGCTAAACATTCATAACATCATGTAAAAATAATAGATCTACCTCTTTCGCACATCTATTATTTACTTTTCATGATAAATTTCAGTAAATGGAGCAAACATATAGTAATTTCAGAAGTAAACAATAACACACAGATACAAAGATAATTTTAAAAAACAACCTTTATTATGCTTAGCTCTTCAATTACAGACTCCTCCAACCTTGCACACATAGCTGCAGGGGCCCGCACACTTAGTTGCAAAATTAGCAAGGTCTCCGCGCACACAACTTCCTTCCCCTTCGCCTAAGTACAAAAACATACTTTTATCTCTTACTTAGATCATTCACTAATAGATATATTTCATGACTCTCTATGACTTCTTTTTATATCATTCTCTACTACAATACCATGGTACACAAACCATGGGCAGGTCACAATACAAATTATTCTTAAAAAACTAAGGGGCTTTGACCTTCCTAAAGTCCCTTTGACTCCTATCGACCAACATGCTCCTCTCCTCAAAATGTGGAGACTTTACAATATTATCAAAATTGTTACAAAATTTAACCCTAGGGAACCCTATCCCAACACCAACAGTGATATTCTAGATGAACTTCATCAGAGCGCTCCCTATAGCATAGTTACCCTTTCTTCATTGTAGCTTTCTCCACCTACACCATCCTCCTGAGTGTCGCACAACCCTCCTTATGCGACAAGGTCCTTCCTTGGCAAAGTATTTTATAGTCTCTTGCTTCCTTCCAATTTCTTGTAGAACTAAGGTTGTCCTCCATTCATAATATCGTTGTGTGCCATATTTCTGACTGTTGTGATTCTAAGGTTGGGGATGATATATTCCATTGGAAATACAACTTCTTGTCTATACACCAGCCTGAACGAAGTCTTCCCTCTCAAAGTTTTGCAAGTAGTCCTGTATGCCCATAATATTGTACGGATGCGCACATCCCAATCATTCATATTGACGTTGCACACCTTTGTTAGAGCATTCTCCAAAATTTTATTAAAAGCCTCAACTGTGCCATTTTCCTAAGGATGATAGGGTGTCCTCTTCTGGTGATGTAATTGAAATTCTTCTGTTAATGATTCAATTATGCTATTAAGGAAGTGCATTCCTCTATCACTCTTCAAGATCTTCGAGCACCAAAACCTCGACAATATATACTAAAAAGTGACGTGTGATGTAGTAATTTACCAATTGTGCCTCAGCCCACCTGGTCAAATTATCCGCTGCGGTAATAATATAGTGCGTATCCGTCTTCTTTCCTATCAGATTGATTGGCCCCACAAAATCAATTTCCCACTTATCAAAATCAAGTAAAGTAACTTGTGGGTTAAATGTAAAATAATCTCTCTGCGATGGTCTTCTGGTCATTTGGAAAACATCACAAGCACTACAATATTCCTTAGAATCCCTATGCATTGTGGGCCATCATAGTCCTACCCTCAAAATTTTCTATGCAGTTGCTTTTCCTGCGTAGTTCCCTCTTGTGACACCACCATGCGCTTTGACCAAAATATTGTGTCGTTCATGCTTAGGGACATATCTGTGCAGTATTTTATTAACACCCATTTTATACAGATGCCCAACAATCAAAGAAAAATCTAACTACTATTTTTGTCTTCTATTGAATTGACTATTCCACAAGAGCTAGTCTGGTAGTCAAAAAGTAAATATTATCTGCAAAATGCTCATCAGCAAACCTTACAGAGAAGAGTTTCCCGTCAAGTAATACTTCTTCAATGTTCATCGATTCTTCACTGTTGTCAATTTGCGATAGATGATTCGGCTTCGCGTTCAGTCATCCTAGCTTGACAATTATTTCAAAATCATATTCTTGAAACAATAATATCGATCTGTAAATATTCCCCGTCAACATAAGTTTTTCACTAGGTATTTCAATGTAGAATGGTCCATGAACATCTTGAAGTGCACACCTAACAAGTAATGCTTGAACTTCTGTAGCATGTAAACCATTGCCAAGCCTTCTTGTTCTGTCGTGGAATAATTTTGCTTCACCTTAGAAAGTTTGCGACTTGCAAATATGATGGGGTGATCAATATATCCTTCCCCTAGCTACGTTAAGAAAACTCCCAAAGCTATATATGATGCATCCACATGGACGTGGAACTCCTTCTTCCAATTCAGAAACTCTAGGATCAACACAATGACCATTTTCTCTTTTAAGATGTTAAGACTCTTTTGACACTCCTCATCCTAGCAGAATGTGGCATATTTCTTTAGTAATCGCTCCATCGACGCAGTGATCTACACGTATGCCTTAATAAATTTTCGATAATATCTAGTGTGTCCAAGAGTTGCACGTAGCTACCTCACATTCTTTGATGGATCCAAATTACTAATAACAACGATTTTGGTAGGATCTACCATCAACCCTTTCTTACAGACAACATGTTCCAGTAAAATCCCATAAGGTACAAAAAATGCACTTCTTCAGGCTCAACAAGATTTGATACTTCCTGCAGATGTCCAACATTAAGCCTAGGCTCGAGACATGCTTCTTTACCAGCCCAAATACTATCTAGTCATCAAAGTGTACCTCCAGAAATTTATGAATGACTTCTTTATATGTTACGAAAACAACTTTGGAAAAAATCGCCAGTGCATTCTTCAACCCAAACAACATGAATGTATATTGAAAGAATCCCTATTAAGTGGTGAATTTGGTATTACTCCTATCTTCCGACACTATCTTAATCTAATGGTACCCCGAAAACCCATCTGTGAAGGAGTAGGCCTCTTGACCTCCTACATTTTCCAAAACTTCATCTCTGAATGGTGTTGGGAATGGATCATGTACGCATGCATCATTTAGCTTCCATAACTCAACACAGATCCTTATTTCGCCCTTAGTCCTTTCCTCTTGTACTACCATTGGACTCACCCAATCAGATTATTCCACAAGTTTGATTATACCATTTGTGACCATCTTCTCAACTTCCTCCCTTACCTTTTCTTTGTACTTTGGGTTAAGCCTATATAGTCGTTGTTTTTATAGGCTTTGTATCTAGCTTTAAATTGATTTTCATGATGCCCATGTCTCTTACAATCCCTTTTAAATCCAGAAAATACATTGGGAACAACTCTTAGTACTCATGCAGTAACTAGGTAACCTTTCCTACTGTATCTTCATCCTAGTAATCTCCTATGCACATGAACTTGGGCTCTGCCTCTAAGCCTATGCTGAACTGCCTCATCTTAACAGGTTGTGTTAAATTAGGTATTTTAGCTTCTAGAATTTCCACTTTTCATTGTCCTTCTAACTCGGGAATATTTATGCTTTGTGGATCTTCCTCGCCTTCCTCAACGGTCATACTATAACACTCCAATACGTGCTACAATTGTGTGTTCCAGTTAGATTCTAACCAAGTCATTGCCTCAGGCGTCTGAAAGATTTTTGTTGTAATTTCTTGAAGAGCATCATCAATACACTAAAGTCCACTCTCAAAGCTAAAGGTCAAAATAAAACTTTCCTTCATAGCGTTTCAATCATTGGTACCATGGTTGAGCTCCATTTCAAAATACCAATTCATTGGTATCACATTCAGAGTGTGAACAAAGACATTCACCCATTATGGTTGAGGTTCTTCACCCCATGCCTTAATCCAACAAGACAAATGATTACGAGGATCATCTTTGCCATTTTACTTCTCTATGATTCTTGTGTTTGCAGGACCAAACCTGAGCCTCACCAATCACTAGTACTCCTGCCAATCTTGAATATCATCCTTATGTATACCCCACCAGCACGTAGGTGTAGCCCTCAAGGCCAGATCCAAGGCATAAAAGCACCATTCTTTTGGTACATCCCTTTCAAATTCATCTATAAATACACTAAAATCACCTATCTCATCATAATATGATAAGTTACATACCTCAGTTGATATGCAACGAATGGATTTCATCACTCTATTACTGCGCAGAGTAGAAACTTCATGTAGTTAGTTCTACCTGTGTTGCCAATTCTCTAGTTATTCATCTGAGTCTGAATGACATGAACTATCCTTCTCCCAACTTATCCATCCATCTGTGGTGGAGTTGATTCAATCTTTGTCATGTGCAGTTAAGTTATAGATGTGTTCAATATCATCATCACTGTAATCATCACAGACGGGTTCTATATATCGAGCTCCTTCAGAAGGATCTAAAGGAACAATGACCTTGGTACCATTCTTTGAATACCATACTCCTTGTCCTTAGATTTATTATGGCGTCAATATCAAAATCCTAATCAATTTCGAGAAAAGGTAGATATGGATTACTGTCATCCACAATCTCAATTACTTCGAAGTCTACCCTTACTCTTGCTCCTTCAATATCCCCCATAATGCCTTGCGGGCATCCCATCAGAATAATATTTTGTTGATTGGCCATGCTGAGCTTAATAGGTGACCATTACATCTTTGGTTGCCACATCTATTCCCAACTCTGATTTGGAAACACATTTGCATCTGATCCGAATTCTAGAATTACTTTATCTATTTCAAATTCACTAATCTATGTAGTTAATCACATTTCCCAGCTAGTTCTCTTCTTATTATTGTTTACCTTATTTACTGCGCGTTGTTCAGGCTATGGTTTTTCTTTACTTGCACAATTGTTGGTCAATTCTTTCAACCCTTCTACTGCTTTCTTGTCCCTTAAAAAATTCATACATGTATGAAGAAAGGACTTGAGAACAGTTGAATGAAGATTCTCCATCGCAGTACCTACTTCAGGAGAATTCTTCTTTGGTACTAATTACGTCTATGTCTTTGATGTCAAAGCTCCCATGCCGACAAAACTCTTCTTCACCTCCAAGAAAGTTTCCTTTTTCCTTCTGTAGATCAAACCTAATATTCTTTTATCCTACTTTTCTAACCCATGTATCTACCTCAAGATTCTTACCTTCTTCCTTATCTTCTCTGGTATCCGCACCACTTCATGTCACTATATTAATGCTTGGATCATCCTCGTGTGGTTCAGATTGCATCATTTTTATATTCTATGCAGGATGTCGGTTCTTATTTTCTTGCATCTTAGCCATTAAAATGGGGCAATCTTCTATCACATGGTCAAATTGTCTACAATAATGACATGAAGGGTGGGTGGGATTCTGACAATCACATGCATAGTGTCCGACTTCACCACAATTATAACATATGATCTTACCCCTTCCTCATCTACCACCTCCTCTGTGACGATGTCCTCGACCTTGAAATCCTCTGCGAACTATAGGTGAACCATTCTCTTCGTGCACGCAACCTTCATCTTGCATCCTATATGTTGGGGTTCGATCTATCATTAAGTCATAGCTATGAGAATGGCTCTCATCATGTCCTACTGATTGACAAAACTTACAAAATAATTGTTGTAGCGACTGCACATATTTCTACAGCAAATAGCAGTGATCAGTTGGGTGATAGCTTGCAACTCAACAGATACTACACCATACACTTGGTCTAGTACTTGGTCCAAAAATAGGCTCTGGCTTCGATTGTGGTGGAGATACCCTCAAGGATCTTCCTAGGATCCTTGAAAAACAATCAAATTAGCTGCAATTGACCCAGAGATACATGCACATATCCGTATTAGTGAAATGATAATCAAAGTAAAAAGCAATATTGTTACCTCAGATCTTGGTGAGGTGTTGCTAGAGAGCGCAAAGTAGTGGAGTGGAAGACCCCTTAGCTAGCTCCTAGATCCACACCTTAAACAAGCCGAGGTTTAATATCACAGCATATAACTTTGAAAATCAATACAAGAATACATGGGGGTATATAACTACATATATCTAAGCTACTCATAATCATTAGCGTTGCAAAAACATGTAAATAAATTACAATACCAATGCCATGGAGTGGAAAACACAATTGCAGGTCTATATTAATCATAGGAAAGAGTGATTACAACCATCAGATGCATCAAGCTTCCCTTACTCCTCCAGCTCCTCTCTCTCTCTCTCTCTATCTCTCTCTTCTTAACCTCTTGATGAGCCAAACTCTAATACAAGCTTCAACAGTCAATAGGAAATCCT
This sequence comes from Pinus taeda, assembly GCA_000404065.3. NCBI lineage: Eukaryota > Viridiplantae > Streptophyta > Pinopsida > Pinales > Pinaceae > Pinus > Pinus taeda. The sequence goes on along the minus strand of APFE030738666.1, from coordinate 69,460 downwards.
TTCAATACTTTCGACCTCTTTCACAATGGCCCTAGCCTCAAATATATATCATGAGAGGATAAGCCTTGCCAATTCTTTCATGATTTGTTTTTGGCAAAATATGAGATGTTTCCATGCTTTATCATTCTTTCCCTATTTGTAGACTTGATTATGAATAGAAATTCCTCAAACATGTTGAATATGCATATTTACCTGCTTTATGGGTTGAAATATGAGTGAATACAAGGATATTATTTGGTCAACCCACTCCTTTGACCTCCAGAAACTCATTAAATTTGACTAGTGCACCCCCTAAGGCAACACAGAGAGTTACCCTAGGGACTAACGCACTTGTTTCATGGCTAGGAAGGTTTATAAAGCACCTTGTTAGTTCCTAGAGAGCGTTAGCTTGGAAAATAGACTTGTGAACTTGGTCAATGTTTCAGTCATCTTTCCCTTCTCCTCTGAGTGGATGAGGAGGTAATTATCCTGTGTACCAGATGCCCCCTAAAGTGTGAGATCAGAGGCAGAGACGATGGCCAATATACTTTATAACTATCGTGTTCTGGAAAAAGGAGAGAGAGGATTGGAGCTTTAGGACTACGAGAAACTTGATAAAATACATATATAAAAAATCGAAAATCATGTCCTGAGTTGGGCATTCCCATGTTCAGTAGTTATGTCAGAGTGATTTCTCAATAAATAGATAGGGCAATCATGTCCACTGATAAGCACAATATGGAACTTGTGTCATAATAAGATCATCCTTATGAGGTGTCTCCAAAAAATAATATACACGGCTTGGGAGAGGAAACAAGGCTAATTGATGTAAGCCTCCACCCAAGGTCTTGATCACTACTTCATCTTAACAACATATTTCGATACATGTGAATAAAGGCATTGAGGTCAAACATGTACAAAATCGTCCAATTACCAATCATGGGGACTGTTAACAGACACTAGGATGGCCACCGATAATGATGATGGTCTTCAAGATGCAAAGTACAATCTAATGAGTGTGAATAATGTTTTTTTGTTGAACACTCATATAATTTTTTAACCATGAGCCAATAATAAAAACCCCTGATGAAACACAAGATAACTTGCCATTGATGTCTACAAGTTCCAAGGCACTAATGTGTTTCTAGATCTGCTTTCTAGATAGAGAGTTGAAGTCGATAGGAAGAGACCTATTGAAAGGTAGGCAATAATGTGTCCTACATCAGTCAACATGAAACAAGACAAGAATGATTGTTTTTTGAAGAATAGTTAATTGAGAATTGGGTCAAATCAACAAAGGGCATGATGGAAGAATATGTTTAATGGTTTGAAGGAGGAAACAAAAGATAAAGGGATCCATTTAATAATAGAAGGCACGACCCAAAGGTTTTAACCATGTACTGCTAGACTCATGAACACCAAAGAGTGTTAGGATATGGAGATGCAAGAACATCGAGGTATATAGGATAAACTCATAGGGCGGTAAGGTTCATTTTGAGAGGTCGTCACAAAGAAGGTTTTTCTTGAGGGAGTTTCATGTTCAAGGGAGCGACTACTACCAAAAAACTCTTTCCAAAATACTGACAAAGAGCAATTGTATTGTCCAATTTCCCCATATAATTAATTTAATGAGTCCGTATGGATCAACTTGGTGGTATTTTCATATTTTGAGAGTCTGAAAAGATCGTAAAGAGAGACTCCAAGGGGTCCCTTTGTCATAGTTGTTAACCGGGTGCGACAAAGGTTTAATAGTATATCTAATATGGTTTCTTTTCCGTAAGTTAGTCTACTAAGTCTAGATAAAGTGATAAACCTATGCTTAATAGATGTTTTCCTCATTTTGTTACAAGTACGAGGGGACAGATTAAACTCAATATTCGTCATGAAATTTTAATGAGTCGCACGATGAAAAACTCAATAGATCTTCATCAAATTTTAACGAGTCAAATGAAGAAATCTCGAGGTATCTTTTTTAGTTTAATGAGTGAGGAAAAAGAGAGAAAATAACTGCTAATGCCTTCTTCATAGATTTAACAAGCTTGAAGAAGGGAAAAACTTGTGGATTTTTCAATTTAAGAGGGAGAACGAGTCCCAAAAAAGAAAGTGCTTGTATAGTTGACGTAGGAGTTTTATGAGCCCGATGACAAAAACTCGGGGATTTTTCAATTCAAGAGTGAGAAAACATCCCATAGAATAAATGTTCATATCTTCTTTGTAGTAGTTTAACGAGCCCAAAGAAGTAGACTCGAGGTTTTTCATATTAACAAGCAAGAAAAATACCATAAAAAGAATGCTCGGTCTTCTTCGTGGTAGTTTAACAAGCCCAAAGAAGGAGACTCAAGGTTTTTTTAGATTAACAAGCAAGAAAAATACCATAAAAATAATTCTCAATCTTTTTTGGTCTCATGCTTGACAATAGAAGGATCTATGCCATGCATTTCCTCGTAAGACCAAGGGAAAACATCGTGGAAATTCTTAAAAAGGTAGGAGAAGCTCGCAATTTCCTTAGCATTGTAGTCAGCTCCAATCTCTATGTTTTCCACAATGCTTGTCTTCACTGAAATATTGATGAGCAGTGCCTTTGAAATATTGTCCATGTTCCCTTCCAAATCCAAATTTTGTACGGTTGTATAACTCAAGGGAATGATCTCAAGTGTTTCAAAGGATAGGATTTGTATAGGTATCATGTTCGAATCAGATATCAAAATTATATGGTGAGAGTCTTCCCAAGGTCACTCCTCTAAACAAATGATATCTTGAATAGCTTCATCCTAAGGTAGGACTTGATTGAGGAGATCATTAGAGGGAGTTGTTATGGGAGAGGAGACAATACCATTGGTCATGACCAAATTGATCAGAGAATCGGATGCAGATTGAATGGCTTGATAGGACAATTCGTTGGTGATAATGGGAATTGTTATCTCTAAGAGTCAATGTCTAAAGGAACTAGGAGGATCCAGGGATCGGTTGGTTCATGAGGAATAGATGAGACCACAAAAATCGTTTGTGGAACCGTGGGTCGCTAGAGAGGGAAAAAACCAACCAGGGAAGAACCCTTCAATAGACCAATATCAATACTGACATAAGAGTTAGGTATACCACCCACTAAAGGTATAAAGCCACTAGGTAACGGGGAGTAATCTGGGGTGCAAAAGGACAACTGGTCCACTATGACTATCCTTCCATCCAATGGAGATAGGATGATACAAAATATAGTAGACATAATGGAGGTCATGGCATAAGTCCAACTACGACCCAACAATAGATTATCGTCGAGTTCTTTATCCACGACTTCGATATCCATCGTTACCGTTTTCCCACTCAAAGTGATGGGGTAGCTGGAAAGGTAAAATTTTGGGATTAAAGTGTGGTCATCAAAAGCTTTAAGGGAATTCAACATCAGTGAGAGGGTTGGGGAACCCAAGGCAAGCCAACATGAATCTAACATGACGCAGGTCGAAGTGCCTTCATCAATGATAGTTCTATGTACTCCTCGTCTTTTCCAAAACATTTGCACCTGAAATGAAAGATGGTGTGAAAGGGGAGGTTTACATTTTTCCATGTCTAATATTCCTAGCATGGAATCCTAAGGGTCAACCCCACCAATTGTCGAAGGAAGAGCTTTCCTTTGTGTTGGACAAGTTTGCAATACTTCGAGCCTCGACATAGCTGATGGTGCTTGCACCAAATCTTCTACAATATTGTAGTTATGTGTTGCATGTGAAAATGTATTATGTGTTGTGTGATGAGGTTCCCCTTTTGGGGGGCAAACCACAAGATCAACAACTGGCCATTCGATATGAAGATCGTTAGGCGGCAATGGGTTTGGACTCGAGCAAGCTTCCTCAGCATTAGCGGTTGGAGCTCCATAAGTTTTGGCTCTAGTTTGAAGATCAACCATTTCAAATGTGTAAATGGTGGATGGTCCTTCACTAGCTGAAGGATGATGGGAATCATTGTTGGCCCCTTGCAGGGGTTGAGGTTGGTTCGCAATAAGATGTTGTTGCTACTGAGTAGGGAAAGGATTGTTTAGGACAACGAGGGTCTATCTAGTGTCCTTTCGAGAAAGGAGATCTATGCATTCTTAGAGGAATAGATAATGATGTGTCATATGGTCTTCCACACAGATCTTGCAAGGGAACTTGACAGGGTTTTCCTTTCAACTGTGAGGTGGAAAAATGACTTTTTGCTTTGGGTTGGACTACTTGGTTGATTGATCTTCAGAAGGAGCAGTCTTTTTCTTATTCTTCTTATTATTACCACTGGGATTTTGTGTAGACTACACAAAGTTTATCGTGGAGATAGGAATAGAAGTTGATTGGGTAGCAGGGTCAACTAACAACTAGGAAATGTGTTCCCTAAGCTTTTTTACAACAGTTCTGGAGGTAGCACCAATAATACCATCAATGTGTGCACATTGTTGTTCAATAGCATGAGCATTGGAAGTTCTGTGGGCATTGGGAATGACGTCATATAATGTGCCATAATGTGAATAAATCAAATATAAGTGTTGCGCACGATGAATGGATTGGTCTTCTGTGTCCGCACCACCTAAGGCAACATCCTTAGTGATTTAGGGAAGAAGAGATTTGCAGAACCAATTCTTTAATAGATATTCTAGGAGGGGCACTTTGATTAGCCTTCGCCTATGTCTCCATTAATGGATGTGATCATAGATTTTAGTGGAGGTGTGTTAGCATAAAGTAGTAAGCATTTTCATCCCAGTTTCATAGCAGATTGGTAGTTGAAAGTGATTTAAAAATTCCATCACTAAAGCACCAAAGTAATTGAATGACGCATGTGGTAAGTCAATGTACCACTTGGCTGCATTGCCAGTAAGGGTGTAGGGAAAGAGCCGAAGCCAGATACTATCATCCACCATGGAGTTAGAGATGCACCCTAAATTATAGGTGGTGGTGTGTGTACCCGGATCCTCCCCTTGTTTCCCTTCAAACATCTGGATGTCGGTGGGAATTTTGTTCTGGATTGGAGGCCAAAGTAAGTTGTGAAAGATGGGGTAACTGGTGAGTTTGTTCAAATCAGGGATGTCAAGCATTTCCAAGAAGAAAAAGTATTTGATGCCCCCGATTCAGACCAAGGTGATGACAAATGACTTGTACTCCTTGTGGTCCTCCCATCATATTGTTCCCAATATTATACACAATATTTGTAGAATAATAATTTACTTGGGGAATAGTCATATATTGTGGCTTTCCATAGGGGTTGTTAGGTTGGGGGATATAAGTTCCCCCAGGATAAGGAGTTCCCCCTTGAATCATTTTATGTTGAGAATGGGGTTCCCATATGGATTGAGCGAGACCTTGTTGAGGGATCCTGCCAGCCACATAATTAGTCGTTGGCCCTTGAATAACATATGGATGATTCATGTCAATCAATTACTATCTTGTTTGTCCTATAAATAGTAGGGTAACTGTAATGGTCTCGACTAGTATGAGAATATTGGGAATAATGCCCCCAAGCATTTGAACCTGGGGGTTGGAGCTAAACAAAGGATTCCAACCAAAAGGGTTGTTGAAGGGACCCACGCTAACCACACTATATGGAGCACTTCCCAAAGGTCTAGGAGCTAACACAAAAGGGGAGAAAACTGGTATGTACTGGTTTTTGCTCATGTTGGGTGTAACTATGGTGTTCGGACCTGGCACAGTTGGGATAGTGGGGTTTTCCATCAGCAGTGTGCTATTGACCTGTCGACTGGGGAAGTGAGGGTGGACCAAAAGTATCCACAATAGCCCATGACCCATTAGTCATTGATGGGATGGTGGGTATAGGTACAATGAAAGACATAGGAGGTACATGTGCAACTTGAATCAGTAGTGGTCCCAATGGATTCATGGTCAGAGGTTATAATGAGGGATGAAACCTTTTGTAAAGAAATATTCCAGTAAACTTGAGTTGTGGGATGTATAGATTGGTTCAGTGTTAGATCTTGGAGACTAATTACTTGAAGATGGGTAATCCAGGTCATTGGGTCTTAGCGTATCCTCCATAGTTAGTGGAGTAATACCTTGTAGTCGTCTATATTGATGACGAGGGTTGTATGCAGCCATGGTAACCGATAAATTTTATTCAAATATTTTACAGTGATATTTATTATGGTATCGGTGATAAGAAACTAGCACCTAAACAATAAAAAATACTCTATATATGTCAATCAGAAAGCAGAGGGTATGACCCTATCTGATAACCACCATTTGCTGGAGATGAAACCCATTATCAAAATGGATAAAAGAGATATTTGGCCAAATGTACAGTTACAATTACTCTTGAGCTTCGCTCAACCGTCAGATTAAGGGGTGAAGTACTCTCATGGAGACGAGCACCCTCCCAAAAACCAAAGATAGAGTAGTTTCATCTCTTTAGGTAACAGGGCAGCATGCCACAATCACCTTGTGTTCATCCCCAAAACGTAGGCCACTATGGTTACCTCAAATCATAGACACTATCGGGGGGGATATGGTCAAAGATAGTACATTGTGTGGGCAGGATACCTGAGTCCCTGACTCAGCTCTAATAGCCCCGAAGGGATCCTTGATACCCAGAATACCCAAAGGAGATGTAATTAAAGGCGGACTACCTTCATTTACAGTCCAATGTTGTATCACATTTAGCTCCGCTTTGACTCAAGTGGTCCCGGATAGTATGAGTGCAGAAGGATTTCCCTTGTTAATGACACTAGTCTCGATGTATGATCTTGGGTAGTTAACTCACAACTACCTAACCCAAGATCTTGGCCTAGAATAATATGTGCATTTACTCATAAAAGAGTTGTTGGTTGATTTTATTACGATATAGATTTTAAATGTACTTTGTTAATGCCTTCGGTGGGGGTGTTGACGTATGGAGTTATGTGGGACTCTGACACAAATCATGTAGAAAATTGCTTTTAATTTCACTTCGATCAATGAGTTGCTTCTACAAGGAAATGGTGATTTATACATCAATATATACGATGCATCCAATATAGTAAAACAGAAGCACAACGGACAAAAATACAATGCTCTCTAAAAACTTTTAAAACCAAATAAATGAATGATCTAACCAACTAAGTAGAAAAAATGTAAAAAAAAATAAAATTGTATTTTCCTTTTTATGAAAAAATTTAAGTAGTAAAGCTAATTTCCTAGAAATAAAAAATTGTTCAAGAGATAGACAACCAAATAAACATGCACAACTGCAGAACCTTGATCAGCCTACAAGCAACTTTCCCAACAGAGGAGTTCACAAAACTGGTTGTTTATCAAGACTTGGCTGGCTAACGCACTTCAACAGAGGACACAAGGAATTATTGGCTCCACTAACGCTCTATTTTCAAGGAAGCAATGCTTTATAAAGCAGTGGTTTCACTAGTGGGGTACGTTAGTGTGGAATAGGCTCTAAAACAAGGGTATTGGGGTCAGATTAAAGGCTAAGCACTGTGAGAAGGGTGTTGTATAGTCCTGAGTGGTCAGAAAGGGGACCAGGAAGTACAGGAGGGCCTGGAAGAAAGAGAGATTTGGGAACTTTCTCTGAGAAAACCAAGAACTAAGTGTAGTCCCCAGCGAAGGAACCAATTATGCTATAGGGATTAATGCATGGGTGATTGTAGTGGAGATACCATTAAGGATCTTCCCGGGATCCTTGCTATACAGTCATATTAGTTGCAGCTAGCCCAACGATACATGCACGTATCTGTATTAGTGAAATGATAATCAAAGTGAGAAGGAATATTGTTACCTCAGATATTGGTGAGGTGTTGTCGAAGAACACAAAGTAGCATAGTGGAAGACCCCTCAGCTAGCTCCTGGATTGATACTTGCACATAAACAAGACGAGGCATAATATCTTAACATATAACTTTGACCATCAATATAAGAATATATAGGGATATCTAACTACATATATCTAAGCTATTCATAATCATTAGCGTTGCATAAACATGTAAATAAATCACAATACCAATGCTATGGAGTGGACAACACAATTGCAGGTCTATATTAATGATAGGAAAGAGTGATTACAACCATCAGTTGCATCAAGCTTCCCTTACTCCTCCAGCTCCTCTCTCTATGTCTCTTCTTAACCTCTTGATGAGCCAATGTCTAATACAAGCTTTGAGAGTCAATAGGAAATCCTTTCAATACTTTCGACTTTTTTCACAATGGCCCTAGCCTCAAATATATAGCATGAGAGGATAAACCTTGCTAATTCTCTCATGAGTTCTTTTGGGCAAAAGCTGAGATGTTTCTATGCTTTATCGCTCTTTCCCTATTTTTAGACTCCATTGGGAATAGAAATTCCTCAAATAGGTTGAATTTGTATGTTTCCCTCCTTTATGGGCATACATATGCGTGAATATAGGGATATTTTCAATCAACCTGCTCCTTTGACCTCTATAAATTCACTAAAGTTGACTAACACACCCCCTAAGGCAACATAGAGAGTTACCCTAGGGACTAATGCACTTGTTTCATGGCTAGGAATCTTTATAAAGCATCTTGTTAATTCCTAGAGAGTGTTAACTTGGAAAATAGGCCTGTGAACTTGGTCAATATTTCAGTCATCTTGCCCTTCTCCTTTGAGCTGATGAGGAGGTCATTTTCCTGTGTAACACCTTCTGCCTTACACTTTAAGCACCATACTTCTGAATGCATCTCAAATCGAACGTCTTTTCCTTTCTTCAAGTCTTATAGCTCCATATGCAAACTTGCAAACTGGGACTATATCTACTAAACCCCTATGTGATTGTCTTGTATCGACGAAGCTTCTAATTTAATGATTCGGATTTAAACATGAATGCAACAAATTATAGATATAACCATAGATACAAATTTGTAGTAGAAATAACACTTCATTTCATTAATATCAAATACCAAAATATGCTTACAAATAGTACGGAAATAAGACTAGCTCAGGCGATGGTAGCTTATCTCTGAGAAGAGATGTGTTGGTTACATGCCTCAGAACTATGTTACAATGAGGCTCAAAGGCTTATTTATTATTGAGAAACAATGGAAAACCATGAATGTCCAAAAACCTAGCCCAAGGAGATGAAGCACCAAAACTGTGGGCCCCGTTTGGGTAAATTGGTACATCAAATTCCCAGGGTCGTAACTTTAACATACAATATTCGTTTGGCTATAATAATACCCCATTTTGAAAATCTTGAAGAGAAGGCTGAAAGCAAACTTGCAAGCCAATTTGGGACATTTCCGGTCTCTTTGGTTTCCCTAAAAATGTCGTTTAGGGCCTCAAAATGGCTCCACAAGTTTAGAACCTGAAAAACTGCCAAAAATAGTAAATTGTGCTACAATTAAGGAAACCGAAAAACTGAAAGAGACAGTGTTGGGGGTCCAAGTGGAATGGGTAGGTGGACACCAATATCCACCTGAATCATTCATCCCCCCTTAGGAAGCAATGGTCCCCATTGCGTTGAGTTCATCCATGAGATGAGGAAACTTTCACTGAACTTGGTCCCAGCTGAGCCGCTTGTCCTGGTGAAGGAGTTTGCCTACTTTGACAACTCACTATAGTTGGATCCTTTGTTGTCGAGTGTTCTTGATCTATGTGTCCATGATCCGATCAATTGTGGCTTGTTCCATGCAATCTGGATTTAACTCTGCAGGTGTGAGTTGTTCTGCAATGTCTGATGTGTCTAGCAATGATGGGAAGTATGGTCAAAGGTGGTCCACATTGAAGACTGGGTGCAGGCCAAGGAATGGGGGAATGTTGATCTCAAATGCACTCTCTCCCACCACCTTGGTAATGGTGCAGGAAGTGTAGGATCTGATGTACTTCCCAATAACCTGTCGAAGATTTGTCCAATAGAAATTCTTTTGCAGTAATGTCGCCATTTTCTCGACCTCGAAATGCCTAGCGGCCTGACTGTAGTGTGCTTCCTAAATCATCTTGGAAGGCTCTCTTGAAGGAACACAAAGGTGCCTTAGGTGGCATAATAGGGCATATTGGAGGTGAAAATATGGAACTTGCTAACACTCCAAGAGCGTCTAGTATGTGTGGTTGAATTCGGGGTTACCTTTTTAGAGAAGTGGCCAATCAGAAGTCTCATGCCCATAAGAGTTGAGCATGGTGGTTAACGCCATGATCGGCAGTCAGCTCAAGCAATCTGTAACATTATTGGTGCTACCCTTCTTATACTTGATATTCAAATGGATCTGTTGCAGTTATGTGAACCACTTTTGGTGGCGATCATTCTGCAACTTCCATTCCATCTGTATGAACTGCAGGGCCGGTGGTTTGTGTGGATGACCATTTCCTTCCCCAATATGTAGTGCTTCCAATTTTGGTTGGCCTGCACAATGGAATACATCTCTTTTTCATAAGTGGGATACTTCCAGACTGTGTCTGAAAGTGTCTCACTGTGATATGCAACTGGATACCCCTTTTGAGTAAGGACTACCCCAACAACATAGTTAGAGGCATTTTTCTCGATCTCAAATGGCTATTGTAAGTCTGGTAATGTGAGAACTAGTGTAGAGTAGAGGCGATGTTTCAACTCTGTGAATGCCTTTTGTTGAGATTCAGACCAAATAATTCTTATTTCGCTCCTCCCTTGGTGACTTGACTCAAGGGCCACATGATATGAGATAATCTCAACACGAACCTACAGTAGATATTGGCAAGACCCAAAAAGCTGCAGAGCTCTATCAAAGTGGTTGGAGCTGGCCAATCCAGGATGACTTGGATCTTGGTTGGATCCACATGCACCCCATTCATAAATAATGCATTCCAGATATTGAACCCGGGTCATGCCAAAAGTGCATTTCTCCAAATTGGCACATAGCTTGTGTTGTTGCAGTTTTTGGAGAACCTGTCGGATGAGGTGGAGGTGCTCTTCCCAACTCTAGCTGAAGATCAAGATGTCACCCAAGTATACCACTACACATGAGTTGGTGAATGGCCACAAGATGTCATCCATCAACCTCATGAAGGTTGCAAGAGCATTCATCAACCTGAAAGGCATAACTAACCATTCAAAAAGGCCCTCCTTAGCTTTGAAGGAAGTCTTCCACACATCAGAGGGTTTGATTGGTACCTGGTGATATCCCGACTTCAAGTCGATCTTGCTGAAATATCCCCCCCCCCCCCTTTTGTTGGTCCAAAAGATCATCAATCTATTGGATCAGATACCTATTTCAGACACTGATCTTGTTCAGTGCTAGATAGTGTTGGGGGTCCAAGTGGAATGGGAAGGTGGCCACCAATATCCACCTGGATCATTTCATCACAATTTCTAATTCTTCCACCTGTGTCCCAATCTTTTGTTGTGATAGTGGTAATATCAGGTGTGGCAACAGTGTAGCTGTGTACCATTCTTTGTGCAATTCATCAATGACCTAGAAGTCAACTTTTCCCATCAAACACTTTAACCTCTGGTCTAGATCCTAGGTAGTTTCATTGATAACTTGCTTCATCCCTTTTATTTCTATAATACACTGCGACTATGACTTGGGCTTCTTAAACTCAGCGTTTAGTGCATTATTCATCACATCTAGTGAAGAAGATGTATTTTTTGTATTGTACATGATATACCATGACAATGCTTTGTCCTGCAGCGTTGTGATGAGTTTTTCTTTCTTCATATCATCATCATTGATCTATTGTGATTTGTACACAGCCTGTACGAAAAACCAAAATTGATCAGGATCCTCTGATCCCTGACCCTTAAAGATAGGCATCTTTATTGTGTTAGCCATGTTTAATAGTGGAGTTGGAGTGGATGAGTGAGGAATCCCATAAGTGCCTGGTGTTTCTAACTGTGCCACACCTCTAGGTGTACTAGTGTTTCTCCTTTCTTCTTCATTGTCTGATTTACCCAATAATATATTGTACTCACCCTCAAAATATTTGTCCCATTTGGCTCTGAATCTTTTTCCACTTTGTGTAGATCCAATCTGACCTCTTTTAAAAATCAATCGATAGACATAACACCCTTTTCACATAACAACATTTTAATCTAGAGTTTCAAGGAATTCAAATACTTACCTCATGAACCTTTGAAAAATTTGCACTCAGCTTCACTGTAGGATATTTTTGTGTCAATTGCAATTTCAACGATAAAGCCTTCGAGGATACTATCAACCTAGTAATCAGAAACTCTTGTGACCTTATATTCATATCCTTTAGGTCACTTAATTAATTTTGGGGTCAACACAATAGAATCATTGTGTTTCCAAGTGGGTTCATTGTCCACGAGCTTTGATAGTCAGTCATGTAGTTCGTTAGAGAATGATGCCAAAAATATTGTGTGTTGTTCTGTATAGATATACCTCTGTAACCACCTTTCTTTTGACTAGTGTGGATCCCTATGTTCGTGAGCTACAAATTTGTGCAACTTCCAATCTATCCAATTTTGGATCTGTTTTCTAGTTAGATGCCACATCACACATGCCTCATATAGATCTTGGTCCTGACAATGAAACCATTTGTTGGCTTCAAGGGCTTAGACCCAGGTTTAGAGTTAGTTGCACTAACCAACAAAACCCTATACCACCGGTCCTTTCGGCATTGATCTACAAGTGCAGACTGCAATCTCACCCGAGGCGATATTGGGGGATGCTAGAACCAGGTTTCTGCAACTAGAGGGACTATGAAGTATGACTGTAAGGTTCTAAATAGTTTAGAGCTTAACCCGATCTTAACAAATTAGTGAATTGCAAGAAACTAGAATAACATGCACTATTCATCATATAAAACAATATTTGAACCTTCATGATGCAATTGCAAAACATATATATCTAACGAACCATAAATAGTCAAAACCACAGAGACTATGTGAACATACATAAATTACACAGTTCTATCTTAGAATTCTTCTTTATTATTCAGGTCTTTTCAAATAAAGTATTTCTGATCCTACGCACATAGATGTAGGGATCTGTGCACTCGGTGGCAGACTTACCAAGGTATTTGTGCACACATCTACAAGAGCCTTCCCCTTCACCTGACTGTAGAAGTATCTTACAAAAGGTAGCCTCCAAAGTGTTTTTTTCATTACATTACTACCCTATCTTATACTACAAAATCATCCCTTTATATATGCCTCTAGCCTTACAATACCATGGTCTGAAAACCATGAGTGGAGCTCAAAATCATCTAATTAATCCCATCCCTTTACAAAATAAGGGGCTTTGATCCACCCTAAATTCCCTTTGACTCTTAGAACGATGTGCTAATCGCACTCCGATCCTCAAAATGTGGAGTCTTTACATACTTTGGAAAAAACTTAGACCTAGGGGACCCCTACCCAACACCTACCATCTTATGCATTTATCCTTGATACACTAGTGTCCATCCTTTTATCCTAACACTTTTTGGTGTTCTTTAGTCTAAGCTTCCTAGTCATCCTAGTTTCATGCCTTCTATTGTTCAATCTATCTACCTACTCTCTGTTTCTTGATCAACCATTCACTCATATGCAATATTTTTCCTAAGTCTTTTTTCCCCATTTCTCTAAACTGTGTCCAAAATAGTCATTCTCATCTTTTTTTTGTGTCAATTGATGTAGGACACGTCATTACCTACCTTTGACAGGTCTCTTCCTATCGACTTCAACATCTTACCTAGGAATTAGATGAAGGAAAATATTAGTTACCTAGAAATCGCAGTCCTTAGTGGCAAGTTTCCCTGTGTTTAATTGGGGGTTTTCATCATTGGCTCCCTATTGAATGATTCTACAAGTGTTTGGCATCAAGAAATTTTATTCACACTCGCTATATTGTACAGTGCACCTTGGAGACCATAACCCTTATCGATGGCTATCCTCACATTTTTTAACTGTTTTCATCAGTGACTAATAATTAGATGATTTCTCACATGTTCGAATTCGACTCCTTTATTCACATGTGTAGAAATATTTTATTTGTGGAAGAAATGACCAAGACCTTGGGTAGAGGCTTACATCACTCAACCTTGTTTCCTTTCCCAAGTTGTGACTATAATTTTTGAAGGAAGCTCATTAGATTGATAAAATTATGACAACCCTCCACATTGTGCCTATCGATGGACATGAAAATCATACCTTCTCTAGAAATCACTCTAATTTTTCTATTGAGCATGGGAATTCATGACTTAGAACATGTCTATATAATCTCTACATATGTTGTTGTTTTTAGGTCTCCCTCAGTTATGAATCTCTACTCCTCTCTCTCTTCTATCATAGTTGGTAAAGTATTTTTTCATCATCTTCTTCTATGACCTCACACTTTAGGGGGCATATGTTATACATAAAATGACCTCCTCATAAAAACAAAGTGGGAGAACACCTCAGACTAGAAGAAACCCAAGTTAGAGGCCTATTTGTCTAGGTAATGCACCCCATAAACAAACATAAAGTGTGTTAAAGCGGTCTATGAACCAATAGAACATGTTACCCTAGGAATGAATGATTTGCTTTTACTATAGGGACACATTACCAGATTTTCATGACCTTATGAAGGTCAAAATGTGAGTTGAATCACTCACACTTTGTCTTACACTTAATTTCGACTCCAAAAATCCAAAAATATTTTCCTCATACTTGTCTAAGAAAATTGCGATCCTAACAGAAGAAAATGTAGAAGGAAATAACAATAAAGTAGAGGCAACATCTAGCTTTTTCCCAAATGAAACTTGTGAATAAATTGGTAAGGAATGAGCCTCCCATCGCCTATAAATTGATTTCTAGGCCACATTAACAAGGATCAAAATTTGTGAATTATTTTGTTGTCGAGATGTTGTTGAGAGAGAGAGAGAGAGGAGCTACGAGCTAAGGGAATACATGACACACCAATCATGGTTGTAATCATTCTTCTCAGAACTATTAATATAGATATTCTCCTTTTTTCTATGTTATGATATCGATGCCTTCTTTCTATATATGTTGATTCAATGGCAAGACTGATGTTTATCATTGATGCATGCTAACTTTATATGTTGTTATATGTGGATGTATTAGATTGATAAAGTTTCATATGATATGAATATTATTTGGTGTCCTTTCTATGTTCAGGTCTTGATATGAGACCTAACTAAGGATTCTTTCTCCATCACATTGGAAACTACCAGGGATTTTTGTTGAGGACAAGCATGTAATCCTTCTATTTTTCTTTGTCAATTTCTAGATTAACATGACACACTTGCATTCATCTCAGGAAAGTTGTAGGTCCCTTGATTATGTCTGCCTTCTGGGAAAGTTGAGAGTTTTTCTTGTCCACCACCAATGCATCAATCCCTATAACATGAACCCCCAATGAGTGAAGCTCATATGCAACAAGCAACTTCGTGGTAAAAATTGAGGAGAAAAGGACCTATTTTTTTGCAAGATCTCAAAATGAAATTGTTGATAAAAATTTTACCGCCTACCAATCCCGCTTAAAATTCATAGAATAAGTTTGTAAGTGCTCTACCTCTTCAAAATACTTCCACAACCAATAATAATAATTCCATCACTCCTAATGTGTCTAAAAATCCTACATTACCTAACACTTCAACATGACCTATCATGGAGGAATATATTGATTATAATATTACTGAAGATATGAAAAGAGATTGTGCCAATATTTCAATATTTGAGCTGGCCAAAATATAGCCAAATGCAAGTTGATTATCCAAGCATTTGCATCACAACCTATATCAGTTAAGGTAGTTTCTACTTCTCAAGCCGTGTCTAGTAAGTCTTATGACATTCATGAATTTGTGGTTAATGCTACTAATTTTAATTCTCATACAATCTTCCCCCTTTTTCTTTTAACATTTGAAATATTTAATTATAATGTCCATAATTGTCTTGTTAATTTTGGTGAATCTACAAATGTCATGCCTTTATCTATTTCCAAGAATATTAATGCTAAATGGGAAAATACTTATGCCTGAATCATAGAGCTAGATAGGTCATTGGTCAAGGAAATTGGTGAACTCAATAATTTTATGATCCGTTTATCAACTGATGCTAGAGTTCACTGATGCATTAATATTTGCATTGTGGAAATTCCTAAAGCCTGAAGTATGCTTTTAACTAGAGGCTAGTCTAGAAAACTATAAGGATAATTTTCTACAGACTAGACACATTTATGGCTTCCCTATAAGGGCAAAAAAAATTATATTCGAGAAGAGAGTGAACCTTATGTGAAACATACTGTGAAAAAACTTGAGGTACCTAATGAGACAATTAAATTTTCACATGTCATTTTTAGAAAAAAAAATTCTAGAGGTTGATCACAGATGTTACCAAGCACAACCATCTATTGTACCATCTGATACATAGTTGAAGCTCCGTCCTTGCAGTCCAACGATGTTAATGAAATTTGTAATATATATGTACACACTACAGGTGTAGGAACTAACCCAGTAGCTACTAACATCTAGACTCTATATTGTTGGGTGTGGATCCTGATTATGTCCTGTATTCAAAGGTATCGCCGCATTGGACACCAGTTTGTAATGGGGCAATAATGCCGCCTGTAAAATATTCACTGGAGAGGGGGTTTGAGGGGGCACCGTTGTTAGGTTCCTATACCAATAGGAGTCATAATTTTGAATGACAAGGTTAAGCCTTGTAATATTATACATACCTTTGCTTTTTGCAAATGTTTCCATATTATAAAATTAAAAAATGTAAAGAGGGTATGTCCTAAAAGAAAAATCAAAGGACAAAAATAATAAAGAGAAGGCCAAAAAATGAAAATATATGAACCCCAAAAACAAAAAGAGACCATGAAAGTGTGAAAGTCTAAATACCACTACTATTTACTTTTATGCATAATAATGATTGTGTGCAACTTGTTATTCATGCCACAATCCATAGTAATCAAACTATTTAATCTTAATTATTTAATGCTTTGAATTTGATGTTTATAGTTAGAGAATAAAATCTGACCAAACAATTTAATCTTGGTAGATCATAGATAGGTAGAGAAATAAAAAGAGCTCATAAGCTTAATCTGAGCCATTAGATGATATAAGGTTGGAAATAGATAGTTTGTTTTATAAAAGAAAATACAAGATAAGGGTTTGCTAGCCTAAATGAACTCAAAGAAATGAAGAAAACATGTTAGCATAAGAAATGGGTAAGTAGAAGAAAGGTTGCTCAACTACAAAGTTGATTGGATCAAGACACATGCATTAGGCTTAGACACATATTTCAACATGTATGATCAACTATGGAAGAAAAAGGAAAGGTTTACAAGTTAATGTGATAAACTCCCCCTCGTTCATTTTTCTCCTTACTTACTAATTTCCTATCCACAAGTATGTTCTAGTACTTTTAATCCTACAACTCAAAGAGGCTCAGAGCATTTCTTTGAATTTTGGTGGGACCAGACCCTCGGCTTAATGACTTATGGACACAAGTGCTAGAATCCTTGTTGGCTTAGTGGGGCTTGACTGAGGTTCGGAAGTGATTTAGCTAAGCAAATCTTGATACTACTGGCCCTTCCGGCAATAGTCTGCAGAGCGCGGATTGAGGTCTCACCCAAAGTAGTATGGGAGGGTGCTAGAACCAGGTTTCGCACCCTGGGGATGTCTGATATGAGGTGATTGGTACGCTATCCAACCTTTTCACTTACTGTGCTACGCGCACCCCACACCCTGTGATGTTGTCTTCGCGTAGGTATAATCATAGCATGACCCATGTTATTTACCCAAGTCTTCCTAAGTTAGTCTCTGTTAGCTGATTACTTAGATTAAATTCACATATAAGCATTCATACGAGTATTCATCAAGTGCGCATAGTGAATACACAGAGTAAAAGTAATGCATAACATCAAAAGACAGGTTCAAGAATAGATGCACAAAGTAAAATTCTCTTTATTAATCTTTCAATTCCAAGTATAGACCCGACTCCACTCTACGCACTCAGCTGTAGGGGTCCACGCACTCAGCTGCGAACTCTATTAGGCCTCTGCACACTCAGCGACAGATTCTCTTCCTACCTCTACGACCTAGTACACTTAATATCTCACTCATTCCCTTCAACCATGCCTTCACTATTCTATCTATTCTTCTGCTAAGCTTAGCTATCTTTACACTTAGAGCCTTGCTCTATTTATAATTCTTAGGGCGAACAACCTTATGACTCGATTATACAATTTGTGCTCCGTGCCCATACTTTGCGGAGTTCTACACCATCTTTGAACAAAACTTGGGCTTTAAGCCCCAAAACCTGCTGTGGGGGATGCCATGCCCAAGAGGCCCCCAACACAATCATTGTGACTTGTCCTGAGTTACTCTGGTGGTGTGGTGATCTTCGCACAGAGCCCCTCCAACTGTGCCTGTGTTGCGCGAAGGTCCACAATGCACTGTTCCGTTGTCTGTTGTACTTGTTGCATGCGTATCTTTGAACCTTTTTTAGTAGGGTCACCTTCCTGTCTAACCACATAAAGTCCCTACATTTTTGCCAGCTTTCCTTCGATGGTAGTTGTAATTGTGAATGGCTGGATGTGCACTTTAAGCAAGGCTTCTTTTTGTCACGTGGCATCTAACTGGTCCTTCAGTGCCCTTTCCTACTGTAGTTTGGCGAGTCATTGAGTAAGGGCGATTGTCTACATGGTCCCTCGAACACTGTCATACTCTTGCTACAACTTGCACACCTCTGTCTCTAGGCGCTGTAGGTTTGTGTCTTCTTGCAGGTATGTAAGCATGGTTAGTGCTTGATCCAACATCCCAGTGTAGTCCTGTACTGCTTGGCAAATTTTCTCCAACTCCATTTGGATAGCACGGGCATGCAACTCTCTAACCTCTGGGGGCGTGGAAGGTTGTGCCTTCAACTGTAGCTCAGTGATCTACAGGTTTAGCTCCAACTAAACCTTCGTCATTTCCTCCCTAGCCTTGCGGACTCCAGCCACCAATCGGTGGACCTGCTCTGCTACTGGTATCTCTACTGGCATGGCCAACTTTGGGATGCCCCTACATGCATCTTCTACTGTCTGCTCCAGTCTGCAAGCTTGTGCAACCAACTCATCACACTAGAGGCTGAGTTGATCCATGTTGGTTTTCTTCTCATTCAAGACCTAGATCACGTGCCCTTCCCTGGCGCCGAGCTCTACGATGACCCCATCCTGTAACTGGTATATGGTTTCACGTGGCAGGGCTGCCAAGTTTAAGCTGACACCTTTCATGCTGCTCATCATAGCTCGATCAACCTTGCTTGCTACTGCTAAGGCGCCTTTGGGAAACACAAAGGGGTTGTCCCTATGGGCACGAAGCATCTGTTCAGTCTCTGCAGTTCCTGTTATGACATACAGAGCCATTGTACCTATTTTGGGGGGTTGTACCTATAAGCCTTGTAGCTACGCGCTGAGTAACCCCAGCACAGTGTTCTACTCCATCCTCAGTTTTTGGGGCACATCCTTTGTGACCTCACGAACCGTTTCACCGATGTCAAATAGATTACCTTCTGTGAGCGCGATCAAGTCAATGGACGTCTTTTTTGCCTTCACCTTCTTCTTGGGAGTTGTTTTCTTAGGGAAACATGGCCACTTGAGTTGGGTTGATGCTAAACTAGGGTTCGTGTGCTCTTCTGTCTTGTACACTTCCTCGGTTTGTTGCCCCATGGACATCTCCTAGCCCTCCTCGGGCTCTTCTGTTGGTGCTGATGTGGTTTTTTCCCTCTGCGCCACTGCTGCTGCATCAACCGTCTTCTGTTGTGCAGCTTCTTCTTGTTCCTAACACCTATTTTTAGCTAGTTGTGCGATGTGCAGCTTGGTGTCCTTCTTCTTTTGCTGGGTTGCGGCCTTCTCCATTCCTGCCAAGTCCCGAGGTGCACCACTCCGGAGGCCATGACTCCATCATTGTGAAGATTGCATCATCCATTGTGATGAATGGAAGCTTCACCCATTTTTGCACTGGATTCTTGCACGCCCAGGTATACAGGTTATGCATATCTGCCTTGAACTCTACCAAGCTCTGCAAGCTGTTATAAACCATGGGAGACAGGCACGACCTTCGGTTGATCCACATTCGGATGCTTTCCTCCATGAACACCAAGAACACCTTTGTCTCGTGAATCCTCTTCACGTATTTTGTAGCCCAGAGCGAGGTGTACCTCGTGGCTTCAGGCAGATTATGCTCAATATTGGGAAACGAGCTATCCTCCGACAGTTCCCCTACAACCAACAAGATGGATAAGAGAAACCACACATAGTACAAGGTTTTACCTTACTCCTAGGCCTCCTTTTAGCTCATTAGAAGCTCCTCACAGAGGAACTGTGCCTAGTTGAACTGTACCCCCTCCGCGCACTACTCTACCAATGTAATCACAGAAGTTGGTACTTCATCGGTGAAAAATTTCCACATCAGCTTGCCAGCCAACAGTTGGGTGGCTACGTGTACCCATTTGTCTTTAATGCTTGCAATTGCATACCCCCACTTTTTCTTCTCTAGTTTATACTTGGCCTTCATAGCTTCCGCGGGGGCCAAGTCGCTGCTTTTTCCCGCTATGGCTGCAGGGTCGTGTCCTTTGAAGGGTAGTTGAGAAATTCTATGAATTAGGTTGGCCGTGATGGGAATAGGCTCCTCCAACTAGAGATACCCATCATGCACTAGGCACAACAGTTGCCTTATGATGAGAATGGTGATGGGTGTGCGGTGGTAGTGGGATATCCATTGCAGATGGAGTAACCCAGCCTTCTCCACACTGCGCAACCATTTTTGTGGCTCCAAACTTGTAACAGGCCCCTCAGAATTGTGTTTCATTAAAATCTCTGTGGCTAGGTGTGAGAACTTCTCACTATTTTTGAGGTCCCAATCCTCAAAATTCATGGTAGGTACTCATCCCAAAGGTGGACCTTCAAACCTTATACCGTCGGGGAGAAGCCGGGTCTGGAGCACACTATTCGTGGCCTCCAAGTCTTTTAGTATCTTGGATTTACCTTTGCATGGGGGGATGTACGTCGGTAACTTTGTTGCAGAAGGCATTGGTGAGACATCCTCCTCCACATCGTCTTGCGCCACAATTTGAGCGATTAGAGCTTGCAAGTCTTCCTCCTCTTCATCTGATTCAATGGTGACAACTTTGCCTTTCTCTTCCATTGCCAAATTTGTTGTCCATGAAGTCCCAATCCTCAAAATTCATGGTAAGTACTTGTCCCAAAGGCAGACCTTCAAACCTTATACCATCGAGGAGGAGCAGGGTCTGGAGAGCACTCTTCGTGGCCTCTAGGTCTTTCGGTATCTTGGCTTTACCTTTCCATGAGGGGACGTATGTGGGTAACTTTGTTGTGGAAGGCATTGGTGAGACATCCTCCTCCACATCGTCTTGTGCCTCAATTTGAGTGATTATAGCTTGCAAGTCTTCCTCCTCTTTGTCTAATTCAACAATGATGGCTTTGCCTTTTTCCTCCATTGACAATTTACCGAATCGTGGGTATCTCGGGGATACATGGACTGGGCCCTTAGTCTTCTTATATTTCTTTGGCCACAGGGTTTGTGGTTTCTTCAGCGAATCACACTCTTGTTCTAGCATCAATCATCATGTCTACAGTCAAAGCTGGTAAGAGTACGTGGCACTTATTGCTCTGTAATTTCTCAATTCTCAAACAACCAAGTGTTGCCTCATGGCTAGCCCTGGGGATTTTATAACATCTTTTGAATTTGAATTCGACCATTCCCCCTAATTCTGAGTCATTAATTCCTTCTTGGTGGTAGATCATCCAAAATCTAGCTCTTAATTCATGTCTTAATTGTCCGCCGCCCACTCCTCTTTGACTTAAGTTGGACATCTTGTCGTGAATAGTGACATCAACAGTCATCTCCCAGCCTACCCGCGTGGTAGCATAGCCCCCTATGCACAGGCATGAACCCTGTGACATACTGATCTTGCACGCAACCTCCTTAGCATTTAATTCCCTCATAGACTCTTTTAGAGTCCCATACTCTCTTTCAACTACTTGGAGTGTTGAGATTGTGCTTCTGACAGATAGTCAAGTGGTCGTACCACCTGTGCGAGGCTTCAATTCACCTTCCATCCTAGTCCGCGGGCATTACTCAATTACCCTCCCGACAGTCAATGTCGTGCATTCTTCCTTATGCGGTGCGTTCCCCTAGTTACTTTGTATAGTAAGGTGTGGTCGTAGCCATGGTAGTAGAGTCACAAATGCTTGGCAACAATCTTCTAATGCAATAGTATGGATGCTCGTATCTTGTCTTGTCATTCTTAGCTTATCGAAGAGACATTCTTTCATGATTTCGTGTTCTATTCTTTTGATCTCCAAGTCCATTAACATGCTTTTCTTCCTTAGTCGTACCCGATCCTCTTCGAGTTCGCGAAGCTTAAGGTTCCCTCGCCGAATGGCTTACTAAATCTGCATATGTTTAGCCTCGTGTAGCTGCATAGTTCCTTTGTTCTAGTCCTTGCATACTGTCCCAACTATGGCAACTATTGTGTGAGGATTCCTTTTCTCCAAAATTATGGTCTCTACTCTACTCCTCTTCTTCAGAATCGTCTCCACACTCAAGTTTTTACATATGGCCCTATAAGCCCATCGAATCACTGGCATGCATAGGTCCCAATCTGTATATCTTGCCAGGTGAACCCTGTTCAGGACTCTGCATACCTTCTTGAATGCTTCTACGTAGAATGTTTGTGGTGTGTGTCGCCTCTCCTACTGCTGTGTCTTGTTCCAATTTTTGATCCTGAATTTGGGGTGTGCTTGTGTGGACTGCACAACACATGTCTGTACCCATCGAGACAGGTGGGCGTGCAAGCTGTTCCGTCCTCACTGAATGACTTTTGTTCAAAGTTGGGGGCTTCCAAATCGTAGGCACATCATAATTCTACATTCGTGCCAGTCCTCAAAATTTCCTTGATGTGTATCCCACCAACATGCAAGTGTTGTGCACAGTGTCCACTTCAACGCATCGAACCGCTGCTGTTCCGGTACTGCACTTTCAAATTTGCTCAGGAATTAATCCACCACCGTTAATCCATCATATGTCGGAAGCTATCTTGCCTCTATTTTCATACAACATAGTGATTTAATCATCATGTTTCAATTCACCGTCGTTACTTCGTGCAACTGATTTTTCCATCGTTCTACTTCTTCATTTGAATCCGAAGTGCAGGATCTTTCGCGCTTGCACGAGATCCTCCCATCTACAGCTGGATTCACCCAATTCTGGTCTCATGTAGTTATCTTATAAATACAATCAAGATCATCATCACTTTCATCGTCACGCACTAGTTCAGTGTAGTGCATTCCTTCGGCTTGGTCTAGTGGGACTACTACATGTAGTGACTTTTTCTCGAAGATCATTTTGCGCTTCTTTAGGTTGATGGCCCAGTCTATTCCTAACAATGCATGATAGGGATTGTTGTCATCGACAATTTCTATTACTTCAAAATCCGTCTGCGCGCTCGTGCCTTCAATATCAACTATTACCCCTTGTAACCTTCTCATGGGAAAAATACTTTATTGGTTCACCATTCATAATTGAATAGGGCACCATTGTAGCGCGAGCTTGCCCATGCGTTCCCATGTTTGGTAATACATTCATATCCAAACCCAGATCTAGGATTACCTTATCCATTTCATACTCACCAATCTACATAGTAAACCTCATTTCCCTTCTAGTGCGCAATGCATGCTTTCCTAATTTCCTGACTACGTGCAGTTCCCCTACCCCCGCGCACCTGGTGGTCAGCTCCTATAGTCCTTTAACTTCCTTGTTGTCACGTAGCAGCTTCATGCATGTCTCCAGAAAGGTAGTGAGCATTGAAGGATCCATTCTTGACTTTGGTTGATCCTTACTACCTGAAGTGGAGGCCTCCAAGAAGCTCTTCTTAGCTTCCATGAATGTTTCCTTTGTGCATTCTAAGTCAAAGTCGGGTTCCTTTGCAAGAGCCTTTCGAACCCATGTACTTTCCTCTAGCTATTCCCCATGTCTTCTCCCATGGCCATACCGCTTCTAAGCATCATGTTTACATTCGGGTCCTCTTCACGCAGCTCAGACCTCATCATTTGTATATTTTGAATTAGGGGAGGCTGGAATACCCCTTTTTCATGCATCTTTGTGATCAACGTAGGATAGTCTATTGTTTCATGATCAAACAGAGCACAATACAAATAGGATATCCTCGTCGGGTTGGTACAATCATGGCATAATGCCTCGTTCCTTTGCAATTGTAACAAATTAACTATATGTGGCCTCTTCCTAGTCCCATTCCACCTTCACCCTGAAATTTAGCGTGTGCCAACCTTGCATCTTGGTTAAGGGCTTGCGTTTCAGTCTGCATCCTATAGGCTAGGGTCTGATCCATCATTAGCTCGTAACTGTGGCAAGTGCGCTCATCATGGCCTACCGACCTACAGAAATTACAAAACAATTGTTGGGGTGTCTGTGTATATTTCTACAGCAAATGACAATTGTCCTTCATGTGTTTCCCTCCTATCTGACAGATCGTGCACCATAAAGTGGGTGCCGCACTTGGCCCTACCTGCGCCTCTGGTCTCAATAGCATTGACCTTCCTCCTGCCAAGTAGTTCATGAATACTAGGTAGTGATCCTTGTCATAGCCCTGGCCTTTATACTTTATGCACCATACTTCCTCGCGCGCCTCTAATTGCGGCGCCCTACATTGCTTCAAGCTTTGCATTTCCAAACACAAGTTCTATAGTTGCGCATGGATTTGTTGAACTCCCAACCTAGGGTCCTATATCGGGGTCTCATGTAATCTCATTGCTATTTCCAACACTTCGCCTTGGGTGGAAAGTTTATGCTGTGACAGCGCCATCCTCAAGTGCGGTGCCAGAGATGCTATAAACCATGCGCGATGTTGTCCATCTATCAACATCATATTGGCTTCACAGATCATGCTCTTCATCCGTTGATCTAGATCCTAGGGAGTCTTGCCTGGGAGCATTGCAACCTCTTTAAACTCGATGATTGATTGTGTCTCTGATTTTGGCCTGCTAAATTCTCTTTTCAACACATTCTAGATCTCTACTATTCCTGCATTTGGGTGGTCATTAGAGTGCTTGATGTACCACGTTAATGCATGATCCTGCACCACGCTCACTATTGTAGCCTTCTTAATGTTGTCGTCCGTGACACCTTTCACTTACCATACTGCTCTTACCATGAACCAAAATTGGTCTAGATCCTCATTCCATACTCCTCTGAATACTGGTAGTTTCATCGCACTTGCCATACTGAACTGTGGAGGCGGTGGAGGTGGAGTACGTGGAGATGGAGGTGAGGGAGGTGAAGTGGGTGGTAATGTGGGTGGAAGTGGTAACCGCGGAATGTGCTGCCTTATCAAACTGACCACGCTTCTTGGAGAGACCATCGTGAGTTATTCCTCACTTTCTCATGAGGGTGAAATTAAGGGACTATTTTCTAATTCTTTGCTTCTTTTGTAGATTTTTCCACTCTGCGTAGTCTCAAACATTAATGTATTCACATGACCCTTTTTTCACACAATAGCATCTTGATCCAAGTATTCAAAGAGTTAATATAATTACCTTGCGGTCCTTTAAGAAAGTGTCGTTCTGCTTAGCTATAGCTCATGGTCGTTTCTACCGCAAACTCAGTGATAAATCCCCCTATTATCCGGTTGAGCCAATGGTCCACAGCTCGCGCAATCTTATCTTCTGATGCTTCTAGTTTGCGCACCAATTCCGGAATCCACACTATTGGTTTGTCGAGCCTACACCTTCCTTGGCTGTTGAATAGCTTTGCGATCCACTCATACAACTTAGAAGGAAAGGATGCAAAGAAAATCTTGTGGATTTCTGTATACACGTAGTGCTCCAACTATTTTTTCTCATATACTTGCGGAGTTCTGTTTTCCTGTGTCGCGAACTCGTGAATCTTCTTGTCCAATCACTCTTCAATTTCTTTCTTTGTTGGGTTCCAGTGGCATGACATCAGACATCCCTTATGCAGATCTTGGTCCTGGCAATGGAACCATTTGTTGGATTAGTGGGGCCTAACCCAGGTTCAGAAGTGATTTAGCCAAGCAAATCCTGGTACTGCTAGCCCTTTCGGCAATAGTCTGTGGAGCGCAAACTGAGGTCCCACTCGAAGTAGTATGGGAGGGTGCTAGAACCAGGTTTCTGCACCCTGGGGATGTGTGATATGAGGTGACTGGTACGCGTTCCAAACTTCACACTTACTATGCTAGCACACCTACGGGCACACCGTGCCCTGTGATACTATCTTCGCGCAGGTATAACCACAGCATGACCCATGTTATTTACCACAGTATTCCTTAATTAGTCTTTGCTAGCTGATTACTTAGATTAAATTCAAATATAAGAATTCATATGAGTATTCATCAAGTGAGTGCAGTAAATAAACAGAGTAAAAGTAATGCAGAACATTAAAATACAGATTCAAGAACAGATGCACAGAGTAAACTTCTCTTTATTAATCTTTCAATTCCAAGTACAGACCTGACTCCACCTTGCGTACTCCGCTGCAAGGGTCCACACACTCAGTTGCAGACTCTACTATGCCTCTGTGCACTCATCTGTAGAGCCTCTTCCTACCACTATGACCCAATACACTTCAGATCTCACTCTTTCTCTTCAACCATTCCTTTGCTATTCTATATATTCTTCTACTAAGCTTATCTATCTTTACACTTAGAGCCTCGCACTATTTATACAATCCCATGGTCTGCAGAGCATGGGTAGGCTGACCCATCTTTACATTAAATTACAATTCTTAGGGCAGACAACCCTATGACTTGATTATACAATTCGCGCTCTACAGCCATACTTCACGGAGTTTTACACCATCTTTGAACAAAACTCAGGCTTTGAGCCCCAAAACTTGCTGCAGGGGATCCCATACCCAACAATCCCCTTCATAAAATCCATTCTCCATTCATTACCCTAAGAAAACCCCTTTTCCTAAGGATAAACTCCATTTGCCTAGGGAAAGTGAAAACCCCCATGTAAATCACTTTTCACCCAAAAAACCCACAAAAAACACTTTATCCTAAGTATAAAGTGAAGTGCGCAAATGCATACATTTTACCTTTTTTCTTAAGGATATACCCACTCTACTAAATTTCATATTAATTATTAACTTTATTATATAAATCCCTGATAAAACCCTTTTCCCGTATATTAGTTAAATCCCTATGTAAATACCCCCAACCCTTAGTTTTAATGAAAACTATACATCTACCCCTTATCCCAACAAAACAAGTAAATCCCTTAATTAACCTTAAATAATCGTAAATCACTCATGATTAAAGCATTGAACCCCCCCTAAAACTCTGTACATTTCATCTATGTTGTTTCATCACCCGACCACCGTTTGATCATTTGTGCCCAAATCCTACGATATGCAGCTATATTGGGCTCACCTGATGCTCTAACTTTACCCAAAGCTAAGTTAAACCTCCACTAAGCCCCGTTCAATTCTTTTAAACCTGTGATTAAGTCCTAAATAAGTCGATACCACCAAAGACTAAAGCGTGCCCCCCCCCCCAAGCCCAAGCTTTTATCACCTGCACACTTCCTTTGCTTGATTGTCATTAAATCATCATCCGCTTCATCCAATGGTCCACAGCCATATCAGCCATGCCCGATGGCCAAACATTACTCGCCTCATAAAGTAGTTTTCCCTGACACCCTAAGGCTACATGTCAAGCGCCAGAGCATATCGGGTGATCCCTCCTAAAAACCATCTTCACCTCATAAGCGATGCGACGACCTCTAATACCGCCTCCCTGCCAACCTGATAAACTACCTATTATCCATAAATATGAATTTCCGCACCATATTTTAAAAGTTTCCCGTTAAGACTTTAAACCATGAAAAACCTTCGTTTTTATGCCTTTCGCTCATTTCACAGTGAAGACCCATTAAACCCTTCAATTCCACCTTGAACCTTTGCAATGTAATTCCACCTCCATTTATGTCCTGAACACTGCCATGACTCCTTCCCCAAACATCCCTATGCCAGAAAGCCATCAATTGCCTTCCCTGTGAACCTATGTTTTCTTAATAATTGTTGAATTTTGTAGGTAATCCACAAAAGATTAGACCTTGCATAAACAATTCTAATACTGATCACAAAACTTGTTTAATCCAAGACTCGACAAGAAACCTATAAAAAAGCCTATATTTAGAAGAAGAAGACAATTACACACAGAGCCGAGAAGAAAATATTCACACAGAGCCTTGACTGTTAAAATAGAGGAACCAGATGGAGTATGCAGTTAGAAGACAAATAGATAAAACATACAGAAACATGACCAATATCCACTACCCGATGCTGATACACATAAAAACAAAAGAATTTACTGTTGAAACACACAGTAAAAGGTTAAAATGCATAGTAAAGGTAAAAACATAGTAAACGATAAAGACAGGTCAACAAAGTGAAAGAGTATCAGTGACAAAGAGTATCAGATGAAAACCTGAAGTAAATAAAGCCTCCAGTGTGATGATTCAAACAAAAAAGAGCATAAAATGATAAAACCAAACCATAAAAGGCTAGCAGTACCACAATAAATGGGACAACATGAAAGCAGTGCAATAGTTGTCTCTATCTTCCTGCAAGAAGATATTTGTATTTCCTAGATTAAATCTCAAGTTAGTTTGAAATATTTTGTAATAAAACCTTAGTATGTAGGGTGGATTCTTAGACATTTCTAAAGACTTCTTGATCAAAATACTGTAAATCCATTGGAGAATTACTGAGCCAACAAGCTGGATTGATGAATAAAGACCAAATATTTCAAAGGATTCATGTGTTGAGGGAAGCGCAGACAAGTATTTTCTCCTATTGTTGTTATCTATCTTAAATTTTTTCCATAATGTTTATCTAAATTTGAATGCTATAACTGGAGTATTATCTTAGAATTTTTTTAATTACACTCTGTTTTAAGAGTTAGGCAAATGCATGTTTTCTACTGACATCTAAGTTAAGGAATTCTTAGTTGCTGCTTAGTTTAGGTTATCTCTTTATAATCTATAGCAAAGGATTCTTAATTGCCCTTTGTTTCGGATTACCCTTTGTTCCTCATTTCAATCCCGATCTGAGAATTCTTAATTTCTCTCTCACCCTAGTTAAAACCTTTTCACCCCTCTGGCCCAAGGACCCGCACTCTACTCTGTTATCTTGCCCTTTGAACATTCCCTTGAGTTGAGCCAGTTCTGCTTCCCTTCTGTTGTCTCCATAGCCCAATGGTCTAGAGATATCATTCTATCCATCTGTTTAAAAGATCCCACCACCCAATATTCAATACAAATCAAAAACCCCTTGAACATTAAGAACTAGCCTAAAATCACATCAAACAAAGCTAAATCATATAGAGAGAGCCCTCTCTGAGCATCAGGAAGGCAAGAGCCTATGCTCCAAAAGTGGTTTGTGGTTACCTTGGTGACTTCTTTCTTTAACCTTGGGAAATTACTGAGTGATAATAGTCGTGACCTTTGGGAGCCCCCCTTGGTGGAGGGATCGGGGGTAGCACCCCCAAAGCTAAAAATAGATGTAAAATTTCCTTGTAAAATGTTGTGATTTCGTAGTCGATTTGGTCCATTCATTAGGCAGAGATCTAATGGTAGAATTTATGTTTAATTTAGGGGTTTTTGCCCTAGAAGGCAACCCCTTGCTATCTATGAGGGAATTGTATTGCGTCTATGTAGATCTGTATTCTGAACGAGAAGAGAGATGAGATTGAGTGAGAGAGAAGAGGGAATTACAACATATCTACTATAGGTTGTATCTCTTTAGTTTTCTAGATCATATAAAAGGAAGTACTGTCTATTTCTCCGTGGACGTAGCCCAAATTGGGTGAACCACATATATCTATGTCTCTCTTATTTTATGTGTTTTATGTGTTTTTCTGCAATATTTTATGTGTTCCATTTCTCTGTAATATATAATTTTCTAACATGTATTTCCAGAGATGGTTGTATCCTCACTGACCCTCAAAATAAAGGGTATATCTTATCATGCCGCTTGGAGTTCAAGTGCACAAATAACGTTGTTGAATATGAAGTAGTCATTATGTGGTTGGAGAAAGACATAGACCTCAAGGTGCAAGTACTCAAGGTAATCGATGATTTAGAGATTGTTACCCGTCAGGTATGGAATGTCATTAACTGTGTTTCACCTAATTTGAGAAAATAATAAAAAGAGGTATGGCATTTCATTTAATTGTTTAAATCATTTGATATTGATTCTATTCCTAGAATTCGTAACACTTCCACAAATATTTTATCCAATGCAGTTGCTAGGATGTCACTATTAAAATATGGGTTTTCTAAAGAAATTATTTATAAGCCATATGTGCCTAATAACTTAACTAAATTCTGCATGTTTAATGATGACCAATAGATACTACAGTTCATGTCCAATGCTAATGTTTTCAAAGATGTGACTATTGAAGAAGATGAGCACAAAAATGCCTTCAAGAAGCAACTGAAGGAACTAATGGGAATCTTATGCCCAAAGGTGTGGCATCTCTTAAGAAAATTTATCACTTACAAAACTGCTTCAGAGGACCAGTGATTACAAAGACTAATAGCTCAATGTTGTCACATGAACAAGTTAATTTAGGAACTGAAGAAGATATGAAATATGTGAACCTCAGTACTTGTTGTTCTCCCCAAGAATGACAAGCTTTCATTCTTCTTTTCAAATAGTATCAAGATGTATTCACATGGATGTATGGTGATGTAAAGACATACAATACACGTATCATCAAACATGTAGTTCCTATAAAAGAAAGGATGAAGTAATTTCAGTAGAAGCTAAGGAAGGATGATTTGATTCCTAAACCCTTGATTCAAAAGGAATTATGGAAGTTATTGGAAGCTTGTATCATCTTCAAATTTCGTCACTCTACATGGGTTTCCAACCTGGTTCGCTTCAAGAAAAGTGTGACGAGATACACCTGTGTGTTTATTTTCAAAACCTCAATTAGGATTCAGATAAGGATAATTACCCTGTGACATCTATTGAGAAGATACTCTAGATGGTATCTAGGTTGGAAATGTTCTCATTACTAGATGGATTTTCTGGATACAATCAAGTATTAGTAGCATAACTAAATAGATTGAAAACCACCTTCAGGACAAAGTGGGGGACCTTTTCTTTCAAGCACATACCATTTGGACTTATTAATGCTAGTGCTATATTTTGATAAGCCATGGAAATTGCATTATGTGGATTAATCACCCAATGTGTGGTTGTCTACTTGGACGACGTAACAATATTTCCTAAGAAAAGATATGATCACATTCATCATTTAAAGTAGATTTTTGAGCAATGTCAGGAGTATGGATTATCACTAAAACCAAAGAACGACATATTTGGTGTGTTTGAATGTAACCTTTTAGGACACATTATTGCTAAGAGCGGAATCAAGGTTAACCCAGAGAGGTTCAATGTTATTTCTCAAATCCATTTTCTCGTGAATAAGAAGGTGATTGAATCATTCTTGGGAAAGATCAATTCTCTATGAAAATTCATCTCCAATTATGCACAAATTGTTAAACCATTACAGGAGATGATAAGAAAGGATGTTACATATAAATGGGATAACAGAGAGAAATATGGCTTTTCCTTAATCAAACAAGCCATTACGGATTCCCCAACCCTATACAACCCATATTTTGGTAAATATTCCCTATTATACATTTTTTCTTTTGATATTTCCATTGTGGTCGTGTTAACACAGAAATATGATCAAGAAAATGAGCGGCCTGTATATTTTATGTGTGCTAATTTATATGGATTAGAAATAAATTATCTCGCTATAGATAAGAAAGCATATACAATATACAAGGTGGTAAAACATTTCAGACCTTATCTCCTGAAAGCTCACACTATTATCTATGTGCCTCATCCAACAGTTAGATCACTCTTGGTGCAACAAGAGCTACGTGAGAGGAGGGTGAACTGGACGACATGCCTACATGAATATGATGTTGAGTTTAAGCTATTTCATACTACCAAATTCCATGGTTTCTTCCAGCTTACAACAAAATCAATGGATTCACAAGAAGAGGATTTTTATGGGTGGGAACAAGAGGTCAACATGTATAATGTTGACAAAGTTTCTCCTACAAGTAAAAGCTTGTCTTGGTATACTGAAATGTGATAATACACAGAGAAAGACACCATTCCTTTACATCTATTAACTAAAAAAGCGAGGTAAATCGTGCATGGTGTGCATTTTCGAAAGCACCACAAGGGTTCCATGCTTAAGTGTTTAGAGCCTTTTGATTCAGAAAGGGTGTTAAGAGATCTTCACGATGGACCATAAATTGGACACATCGTAGGTGATACCATTACTCATAAGGTGATGAGGGCTGGTTATTATTAGCCCACATTATTCAAGGATGCACATTCCGACACCCAAAAGTTCCCAGTGTGTCAAAGATGTGATGGCCATGATAGGAAGTCAGCCACCCCATTGTTACCCATAGTAGTTGAAGAACCATTTCAATAGTGGGAATTAGATTTTATTGGTGAAATCTTAAGTCATTTAAAAAATAAACGTCGATATGTCTTAAACACAAATGACTATTTCACACAGTGGGCTAAAGCAGTTCCATTAATACAACTTAATGATCAGGAAGTCATCTAGTTTCTCAAATGGAACATCATAGCTAGGTTCAGACTTCCAACATTGGTTGTATTTGATAATGAAGCTTATTTTTATTTGTTTAAGCTTTATGAGTTTGCATTAGAAAATGGTATTGTTTTAAATCATGCATCAAACTACTACTCACAGGGGAACGATTTGGTTGAGTCTACATAGAAGTATTTAATCTGTATTATCAAGAAACTAATTTACTCTGAGAAAACAAGTTGTCATAACACCTTCGTGAGTGTGTTATGGGATAATTGAGTCAGTACCAAACCCTCTCTGAAGAACTCTCCCTTCTTCTAAATGTAAACCTTGTCTTCTTATTGAGAATAGGATAAACACCCTTCTCAAGCTTGAGGAAGAAAGGATCAAAGAAAAAAAAAATCCACACAAAAAAACTAGATCAAGAATTGGTTTGACCAGAAGTCTATAGGAAACCAATATTTCAGTGTGGGAGACCTAGTATTGAAGTGGAACAAGGCGCACCAAATTTTAGTTTCCATGGATTGGACCTTACATCATCCATGAAAATCTTGGCCATTATTGTTACCAGCTGAAATCCATAGATGGGAGGACTGATCCTCTTCCCATTTTTGACCAAGATATTAAGAATTATTTCTAGTAGCATCCCTAGGCTACATTCCTACCTTTGTACAATTTTATTTCCTTATCTAGTGTTGTTTGTAACATCATGTCTCATGTTTGCTTCCTATTTGTTTGGTTAGAGTACATACATAAAACCCTGTGTGAGAGTGTACGTATGGCACAAAAGAATAAATCATAAGGGATTGTGATCTACAATACTTGGGTAATTGTTAAGTCTCCTTATTTGTTCAAGTCGATGTTTCTTAAGTCTAGTAATGTTTAGATGGAAAGTACAAGTCATGATGAATGGAAAACTCTTAGTGGATTTCTTATGGTCGTACTTTTAGACTTTAATTTTGGACTTGGAATTTTATTGAATGGTGGGTTCATATGTCCACATGAATGAGTAGAGAAAGGAAATGAGAGAATTTTAAAACAACGAGCACATAAATTTCAGACACCATATGAATCCATTAGACAAGGAACAACCTCTATTACATGAAAATAAGATGATATCCCTCTTCCACCTTCAAATTAAATAAGTTCTTTTGCACATTATATCAGTAACTAATAAAGCAGTGAAGAAGAGAAAGGCTTCCTATGTAGAAAGGCGATGAAAGAAAATTCATCAGGGTACTGACGCATTGGAGAAGCACCTAGGAATGTTCTTAAAATATGATCATTAGAAGGTCAGTACATTATTACCATTTCTTAATCAAAGTAGTTGAATTTTGACATGTCTTTGAATGTGTTTAAGACAAGAAATGAATTGGAGAGCCCATGATAAATCAAGATAAATGGAAAATATAGGATGATCTATATGATGAGTCAATACTTCCTAAAGGGCTAGACCTAGACATAGAAGTTGAAGTTTGTCCAGTGTGTCACCAAGTGTTTTTGCTACTACAACACCCTCCAAATTGTTTTCTATGTTTTAATTTTGGAGCCTACCTTCCATCATGTGAAGTGTTGCTTTTAGTCTTCAAGTGTCATCTTATGTTTTTTTACATGTTTCAAATGTCCATGTCCCTTCTCAAGTGTTGGCTGATCACTAAGAGTAACTATAGCACACTTTCTAGTCACAAAACAACATTTATGTGTTGTGAATTCTCACACTTCACTTATAACACTTGGAGATTATTTGTGAACTAGCATTTTGATGAATATTTATTAGTATTAGGTCATGTTTGAGTTTTAATGACAATTTTATATGTGTAAATCTTGATATTTCTCCTAACTCATTGTGTTTTTCCATGTTGTACCGTTCCATACTTCGTCATTTTTCTGACCTTGCAACTCCTCCTATGGGCTAGGAAGAGCTCACTGCACACCTCTAGAGCCTATTTGTGACCCTCCTTGTTATCTATAAATGTTTCTAATACCATTATGATATTAAAATCTCTCTATCTCTCCCATGTACTGCATAATTCTAGTTAGCAGGAGCCTCTTTTCTTATCGCTTACTCTTCCTCCCTACGCCAGTCCTGCCTCTAGTTCCCAGTGTAGTGCACTATGAAATTTTAGTGGGAAATGATGCCCATCCTTGTGCCTTCAAACTATGCCATATGCCCTCATTGTTTCCTATGCATTCCTCCCTGGAGCATGGCATAGTCTTAGTGAACATTCCCTCTTGCCTTGGCTCTTGGACCTGCACCATGTGCTCACCTTGTATCCTCCTCTTCCAGAGCTGTGGATAGCACAATATCAGTGATAATTCCTTGCTTCCCTATCTCTTACAAGTGCATCCTACACCTTATAATGAATATATCTCTCCCTCCCTTGTGCATTGTTGATCCACAGTCGGTACATTGCATTAATCATAGTAGAGTAGCTAATTTCTCTGCTAATGTTTTCTTTCCATGAGTGATCCTTACTTGCATGTGTTGTCAGTAAGAATGGAAAAGAATTTTGAAGATATTTTTAAAGATAATTTATCCAAAGAGGCATTTCAAAGACAAAGACACAAAGGCACCATGTTGCAATAGTTGAAGGGAGGTCGGATTGTAACGATCAAAGTG
Source organism: Pinus taeda (assembly GCA_000404065.3). Lineage (NCBI taxonomy): Eukaryota > Viridiplantae > Streptophyta > Pinopsida > Pinales > Pinaceae > Pinus > Pinus taeda. Next base: position 34,322 of record APFE030738666.1, on the reverse strand, counting down.
ACCCATGAAGACTCAATCTCTCTAGATCTTTGGAGGGTATAAGGAAACTACAATGCAAGATATATTATGAGCATTGAAGACATAGTGTAAATGCCATCTCTTCTCAAAGAAATTCATGTTGCAATTCATTGGGCTCCAGGTCATTAATGTCAATGACTTATTTTGTCATCGTCACATAATGATGTGAAAAATGGTGATGTAATTTGGAAAATATTGTAAATGTAAATATTTGGAAGTCCAAGAGTCACATATGGACAAAAGAGTCACTACAAAAAGTCCAAAAGTCTTATGGAAATTTAAATGTCATGTTATAAGTCAAAGAGTCATGAGGGTAGTTCAAGAGTCATAGGGATATGAAAGTTCATCCCTCTAGTTATAAAAGAAGCCTCATTACTCAAGAAAGGGGCTTTTCAACTTTGCTTCTACAACTGGGAATTAGAGAGAAGATTACTCATTTAGGGAGCAAGTAGTGGCTCAATGTTCCACTATTAGAGCTGGTGGTGTCTCATTGTAACCATGTATCTTGGAGCTTCCACTTAATAATCAAATCTCTTTGAGCCAACTCACTTTCATGCATGTATCATGAATATTGTAAGACTATTATTTGAATGTTTATGGCATGTTTTTATGCTCTCATGTACTAAAGAAATTCAACTATTTCATTGGCTTTGGTGCTTATCCTTTTGAATGTGTGTTGTAATTCCTTAAATGATTGTTATGTCTATGTGAACTATTTCACTAGAATGTTAATGATTCTTTCATACGTACATGCATGTCTTTATTATAATAGTACTACTATTTTTCTTTTAAAGGCTCACTTTCTCTTACCTCTCCATGAAAGAACCTTGATACTTATTGCAATTGAACATTTCAAAAGGCTTAATTGCTCATTTAAAAGTACATGTGCGTTTCTCTCTTATGCTAACTATTGTAGCCAAGAAAAATCTTTAAGATAATGGAAATTGGGCCATATTGCAGATGGGGCTCCTACACCAAATGGTGTGAGGTCTAATTGGGACTTCATATCAGGGATACCCCCTGTATGTTGGTGGTTTCCAACACCATCAACATTATGGAACTAGAAGGAGGGTTGCCCTTTTATGGATGACAATTCATCACATTCTAATAAAGAAACTTCCATGAAAGGAAGTAACAGTCCAAGTTTAACTCCAACTCACATTCTTGAAATAGGAGAGTCCTCTCAGCTAAGTCCATAATGCACTTTTGAAGTCACTTACAACAAACTTTAGATAATTCAGATCGCTTGGATTAATCCTTGTTGCTGTTATTCTTCTTGATTAGCCAATAAAGAAAGAGATAACTCACCATGGCATATTGGTTTATTTATTGGAAGATTTATTTATTGCAACCCTTGAAGAGTTAGTTGATCCTACTGAAAGAATACATCAACAAGGGGTTCTTCCACCTATTGAGGAAAATATGGATGATGACGGGGAGGATTTTCATTTGTTGACGAGGAACAATTGGGAGAAGAAGAGCATCCTGATAATAACGAATATTTGAACAATGAAGGAGGAGACTCTTCAAAATCAGAGGGTGAATTTGGGGAGGATGTCGAAGACATGGCTAATGACCAATTGGACTAGATTTCCCAAGGGCCTCTTGCTATTATGGGAAATATTTATCGTATTCCAATGCACCCAAAAAATATTATCTCAAAGTTTGATCATGATAAGAATATGAAAGCTGAAGACTACATTGATGAATTATACATGCATTTGAGGATGGTAGAGGTACATTTCAACGATGTCACTTATAGAATTTTTTCTTACACTCTATAAGTTAGAGTATCAATTTTGTACCAAAAACTTCCCCCTAATTCAGTCCACAATTTGTGGGAGTTCAAAAAATTAGTTTTAGATAAATTTATCAATGATAAACTTCTGCCATGTTCCTTAAAGAACTCAAAAATATTAAAATGGGGGATAAGGAAAAGGTAAAGGATTTTAATCAGAGATTTACTTGTTTATTGAATAAGTTCCACACAAATGCTCAATCACACGATTATATTAACTAAGATTATTACATTGTTTCCTTGCATACTAACATTTCTGTGTTTTTTAAAATAGATACAAAGGAAGCATTGGCCCTTAAATTTGCAGAACCAATAATTGTTGAGAAATTTTGTTGTTCTATTGGAGCTATTGATGATCTTGAATATTCTAAATACTTTAAAGACACCCGTAAGCAATATTAGGCCTCTTCCACTAAAACCAAATAGAAATATTATTTTGATATGGAAAGCCTTAATAAGTATTTAAAGTTTCTCACTAATGAAGTATCTGAACTAAAGAGAAAGTCAAGTGAGGCATGTACCAACAATAAGTCTTTCGAGCCACCTTTCATTAATAAGAATAATAATCAACTAGCCAAGTTTACACAAAACTCCAATGTTGTGCTCAATGTTGAAAGTTTCAGCATGGAAAAGTTTTGTGCTTTCCATTAGGAGAGGTATTCAGAGAAAACATGTCCACAATGGAAACACAACATGAATCCTATGATGGCCAATTTCCTAGATACTTTATTGACAGAGGAGCAGTCTGAGCAGACTGAAGAAGAAAATGAATCAACCATGAAAAAGGAAATTTTAAGTGTTGGTCACTCAGTTAATGCATTCGATTTTATATTCAATACTAATAAAAAAGGTGTTGACGAACCCACAATGAGTGAAGCTCCTCCGTAACAAGAAACTCAACAGCACAACTTAAGGTTGAAATGACCGGTTTCTGGGAAAGATATCAAAAGAAAATTGTTAAGAAAGATTTTACCACCTTCAAATCCTACTTGGAATTGATAGAATAAGTCTACAAGTTCTCTACCTCCTAAGAACATGAGCTAATCATCCAAGATTTTGCATCAAAACCGCCATCAGATAAGGAATCTTCTACTTCTCAACCTGTATCCAATAAATCTCGTCACATTCTCAAATTTGTGGTTAATGCTACTAATATGAATTCTCATAATTCCTCCCCCCCTTTTATTTTAATATTTGAAATATTTAATTATAATGTCCATTATTTCCTTCTTGATTATGGTGCATATGCAAATGGCGTCCCTTTATTTGTTTCCAAGAAGATTAATGCTAAATGGGAAAATATTGATGCACAAATCATACAACTAGATATATCATTGGTCAAGGAAATTGGTGAACTCAATAATGTTATTATCTATTTATCATTACATGATAGAGTTCACCAATGCATTAATATTGTAATTCTAGACATTTTTGAAGCCTATGACCTAATTTTAAGCAGCGATTGGTCCAACAAACTACAAAAATACTTTTCTATATATTGGACACATTTATGGATTCCCGATAAGGACATAAATAATCATATTCAAGTAGAGAGTAAACCTTTTATGAAACATACTATGACAACCCTTGAGGGACACAAAAAGCAAATTAGATTTTCACGTCATTTTTGGATATTGTTTTCTAGAGGTTGATCATGGATGTTAACAAGCACAAGCATCCCGTATACCATCTAATACACAGTTCGAGTTCCTTCATTGTATTCCAACTGGTTCTAATGAAATTTGTAATATAGATGTACATACTACTAGTGTACGAACTAACCTAGTAGCTACTAACATCTGGACTCTATATTTCAATGGTTCTAAGATTCAAGATGACTCTGAAGCTGGTTGTATTGTCATTGACCCTATAAATAAAAATTATATATTATCATGTCACTTGGAGTTCGATTACACAAATAACATTGTTGAATATGAAGCATTCATTTTTAGGTTGAAGAAAGCCATAGATGTCAAGGTGGAAGTACTCAAGGTAATAAGTGATTCAGATATTTTACCCATTACATATGGAATACCATTCAATATGTTTCACCGAATTCAAAAAATTACCAACAAGAGTTATGGTGTCTCATTTCATTCTTTAAATAATTTCATATTAATTCTATTCCTAGATTTCATAACGCTGCCACAAATACTTTAGCCAATGCAGTTGCTAGGATGTCATCATTAAAAGATGCGTTTTCTATAGAAATTATTTATAAGCCATTTGTTCCTAATAAATAAACTAACTTCTGCATGTTTAGTGATGACTAGTAGATACTACACGTTATGGACAATGCTAATGTTTTCAAAGATGGGGCTATCAAAGAAAATGAGCATGTAAACGCCTTGCAGTAAGCAGCTCAAGAAACTAAGGGGAACACTAAGCCCAAAGGTGTGGTATCTCTTAAGAAATTTTACGACTTTAAAAACCGTTTCAGAGGTCTATTGAAAACAAAGAATCAGAGCTCAACCTTGTCACATGAACAAGTTAATTTGGGAATGGATGAAGATCTGAAATAGGTGAACATCGGTACATGTTGTTCTCATTAAGAACAATAGAATTTCATTTATGTTTTCAAATAGTATCAAGATGTATTCACATGGAAATATGATGACGTAAACACATATGATACACATATCGTCCAGCATGTAATGCCTATCAAAGAAAGAGTGAAGCCATTTCAATAGAAGCTAAGGAATGTTCATTTGATGCTTGAACTCATTATTCAAAAATAATTATGGAAGTTGTTGGATGCTCGAATCATCTTCAAATTTCATCATTCTAAATTGGTTTCCAATTAGGTTCATTTCATGAAAAGTCCAACATGATACACTTGTGTGTTGATTTTTGCAACCCCAGTCGAACTTCAGATAAGGATAATTACCCTGTGCCATCTATGGAGCAGATACTTTAGACAATATTTGGGATGGAAATATTCTCATTACTAGATGAATTTTTTGAATACAATCAAGTGGTAGTAACAGAATCAAATAGATTTGAAACCACCTTCAAGATGAAGTGTGGGACTTGTTTCTTTTCGTGACAACCCTGGTTAAAAATCCATGTATATAAAAATGTAAGACCATGTTCATGGGACATGTATTCCAAGATGATTATTAGGAAAAGCATCCCAGTGGGTGTTCATTTCGGTTATTATGGCTAAAGGAAATTCAAAAAGGCAATGGAAAAGGCTTTGAAAAGGAAAAATGGCATTTTGGCACATTTATTTATGGAAATAATGGAAATAAGGAGAAAAGTAAGGTGAAAGGTCATAGGTTGCATGTGAGGAAGAAAATGAAGGAAAATAATTGAAATTGAAGAAAATAGAAGCCTCATTAATAAAAAGGTTTTTGTGGATCAACTAGCAAGATTTTTCTCAGGCTTGGTGAGTGTAACCTTTTGTCAGTTCAGTTTTGGAGCTCTCTCATTATTATCTCTCTCTCTCTCTCTCACTCTTGGACATTTAGGGTTTTCTTGGAGCACGTTGGCATTAGATCAAGAAAGGCAAAGAAAGCAAGAGGAAGGAAGAGTAGGATAAAGTAGCCGCAAAACAATTCTTTGCAAGTATCGATTTATATGTGTGATTTCCTTGCTAGATTTTGCATTCATGGTATTTCATGTGTCTTTTTTTTGTATTGGCATGGGTTTCTGTAGGTGTAACATTGTTTTCATCCTAGCCTTGCCATTTCTGGATAGCCATGGTGTGATGGGGTTCTCCTGTTTTAGTTGAGATGGATTTTCAGATGCATTCAAAGCTGAGTGAGGTGGATCTTTGAAAGAAATAACACATGGCCTAGTGATCCCTAGACCGTACTATGGATTGTGGTAAAGCCACTAGCCTAGTGACCCCTGAACTAGACTGTGGGTTGTGGTAATGTCAGGTATTGTGTGCCTCAGTGGGCCTAGGACTCCTCGACTAATTAATGACAGGATACATGGTAAGTCCTAGAGGTGGGTGCTCTCCATCAGGCCTAGAAATACCGGGATGGGATGTATGGTAAATCCCGAAGAGTGGAATCTTGGTTAGTGCCTAGTGATCTGGTGTGGATCGCGGTAAATCCTAGAGACTAGGAGACAAGAAAATTCCTCATGGTGTAGGTGGAGAAATATGGTGGCATCCATGCTTATTTTGGCCTAGTGATCTACTAGATATCATAGTAAATCTTGTTATTACATGTTTATTGCTTTGGCCCAGTGATCTAGTGTGGATTGTGGTAAAGCCCAATTTCTATTGATGAGGATGAGGTGTTGGTTCTTTTGGTTTAAGTCCCACATTCATGCTTGGAATATGGCACTAGGGTAGTTGGTTAAAGAGAGAATTGGAACCAATCTATGGTTAGGTGGAACATGATAGTCCCATACCAAGTTGGCCTTTGCATTCATTAATAAGAGGTTCTCTCCTTGGTATCTTATGTGTAAATGTATTGATTTATATGTGGATTATATGGTTGATGTATCCTTGATATTTTTGTTGTTATTATGTCATTTATAATCATGTATTATGACAATGATGATGTATGGAGTCCCTCATGTTTTGATTTGTAAATGAATTAATAATGTATCTATGACCTAATAGATGATAATGCAGCTAATGACATAAGGGAGCATTGATTCTTAGAAATGCTTAGATAAGTATGAGACCCATATTCTTAGATATGTTATTTAAACCTATATATTACATATTTGTGACATGTTTGACGAAATTCCTATAATGGCTAGGGGTCTAGTCTAGACCTTCCCAATGTTTTTGCAAGTGTATCATTCCTCTGTTGTGTAAATTCATTTATGAACCTGTCATCGAGTTCTGGGTAGTGACCTAGGCTTTGGGCTTGAAAAGGTGGCACAAATCTCAAAGTCATAGGCATAGCTTTGAGGAGAAAATTCCCCAGACACATGCATACCCATGTTGTGGGAGCATTTGGAGCCCCCCAAATGCACCCTTTTCCATATCAAGGGAGAGTCTATGGAATTAATGGTCTAAAGACTCATTGGACCCTAGGGGAACGTTACCTGAGTGGTTGGGTTGGCTCCTGGGAGTTCTATTGTTGATGTGGAATTTTTGTGTGATGTGTTTCCTTCGATTCCACTTCCTTAAGGTGACTTAGGAGGTTGAATCCCATTATAGTGGCCTCTCGTTGCACATTTACCCCGGTTGGCTGGTTACTTGGGTAGATGTGGAATGAGGGTGTTACATTGCTAGGTCCCTATAATACTAGTAATTACCTTATTAATATTTTCATTGTAGCCCTTATTGTTATTATTGTGCCCCTATTTTCCCCATATTGTTATTAGTGTGCCCTATAGAAACCCACTATTTTACTGTTGTGCCCTTATGTTATTACTGTTATGTCGGCTTTGATTATATTGTGACCCCTTAGACTCCTATTATAGAAAGGAGGTTTAGTCATTTTTATCATCCAAGAATTGTTCAGTTGTGTAATGTAAAGGAGGTTGAACTCTCAAAGAGGTTGACTTTGAAGGCGTTCATCTATATTTTCTTCTATTTTGTGAGCTAGTTGCATAACATTTGGTATCAGAGCTTTGGATTCTAGGGTTTCGCTGCTCCAAATATGTCATCGTAGAATTTTCACTATACATTTGTTTCTGCGACATTTCGGATGCTAAAAAAAAACCATTTGAGCTAACATCTCTTTGAACCCAGGGCCTGACTTTAAGATCTTTTCTCATTATACTTTCTGAGATATGATCCAAGGAATTTGGGGTTTTTGTAGTATCCTGAATTATATCGCAAACAGGTGACCTGGGGAAAATCATAATAACTTTTGTTCTAATCATCAGATTGAAATTTCATAAGAGGTTTCAGAAAGAGGACAAGCTATAGTTTTCGGTATATCAGTTTCATATAGTAAGGTGGAAATAGTGACACGTGGAACTTCGTACAAATTCACTCTACTGAACTAGTCTATAATCAGGTCACCGTGGGATATTTGGCATAACTATTCCTTGGAGAATCCAATCTTGATCATACTTGTGGGGTTAGGAAGAGGACTCAAAGGGATATTGCAGGACCCAATTTCAGATCTTGGAGATCTGTAATTATAGAGATACAATAGATTCAATATGTAGCTCTTACAAAGTGGAAAAAGGTGTGTAGTTTTGTTTTAAATTTTGCATAAGATTGGTTTGAAAAATTAGTTTGAAGGAATTCAAAGGGCATAGTGAAGCATTATTAGCATTAATTGATGCCTCGAAGAAATAAAATGGAAACACTTAGTAATCAACTTGAAATCTCTAGCATGACTCATGAAGAAGATGAAGAAATGTAACATGATATATCAAAATTACAAGACCAAGTGCAACAAAATTCACTCTCACAAAAATTACCAGAAGATAAGATGGATGGTTTGAAGAAAGGTGTGGAAGATAAAATGTATGGTTTAAAGAAAGGCATGAAAGCTAAGATGAATGTTGTGGAAGCTAAGATTGAAGGTTTGGAAGCTAAGATGGAAGGAAAAATGGATGATTTGAAGACAGATTTGACAAAGTTGCTACAAGAAATGTTTACGAATGGAGAAAAGGTAGTAAAGGAAACTCATGATGAGAAAAAAATAAATGTTAATCATGATTTCATAGACTCTAATGTTGGATTAAAGACCCAACACGTTCCAAAGATATATATGAGGAAGTTTGTAAATGAATGAATAATGTATCTATGACCTAATAGATGATAATGCAGTTAATGACATAAGAGAACATTGATTCTTAGAAATTCTTAGATAAGTATGAGACCCATATTCTTATATATGTTATTTAAACCTATATATTACATATTTGTGACATGTTTGACGAAATTCTTGTAATGGCTAGTAGGGGTCTAGTCTAGACCTTCTCAATGTTTTTGCAAGTGTATCATTGCTTTGTTGTTTAAATTCATTTATGAACTTGTCATCGAGTTATGGGCAGTGACCTAGGCTTTGGTATTGAAAAGGTGGCACAAATCTCGAAGTCATAGGCATAGCTTTGAGGAGAAAATTCCCTAAACGCATGCATACCCATGTTGTGGGAGCATTTGGAGCCTCCCAATTGCACCATTTTCCATATCAAGGGAGAGTCCATGGAATTAATGGTCTAAAGACTCACTGAGACCTAGGGGAACATTACTTGAGTGGTTGGGATGGCTCCTGGGAGTTCTATTATTGATTTGGAAGTTTTGTGTGATGTGTTTCCTTCGATTCCACTTCCTTAAGGTGACTTAGGAGGTTGAATCCCATTATAGTGGCCTCTCGTTGCACATTTACCCCGGTTGGTTGGTTACTTGGGTAGATGTCGGATGAGGGTGTTACATTGCTAGGTCCCTATAATACTAGTGATTCCCCCATTACTATTGTCATTGTAGCCCTTATTGTTATTATTGTGCCCCTATTGTCCCCATATTGTTATTAGTGTGATCTAGAGAAACCCACTATTGTTATTGTTGTTCCCTAATGTTATTACTGTTATGTCGGCTTTGATTATATTGTGACCCCTTAGACTCCTATATATAGAAAGGATGTTTAGTCATTTGTATCATCCAAGAATTGTTCATTTGTGAAATGTAAAGGAGGTTGACCCCTCAAAGAGGTTGAATTTGAAGGCGTTCATCTATATTTTCTTCTATTTTGTGAGCTAGTTGCATAACATTTGGTATCAGAGCTTTGGATTCTAGGTTTTTGCTGCTCCAAATATGTCATCGTAGAATTTTCACTATACATTTGTTTTCTGCGACGTTTCAGATGCTAAAAAAAAACCTTTTGAGCTAGCATCTCTCTGAACCTAGGGTCTGACTTTAAGATCTTTTCTCACTATACTTTCGGAGAGATGATGCAAGGAATTTAGGGTTTTTGCAGTATCTTGAATTATATCGCAAACAGGTGACCTGGGCAAAATCATCATGAATTTCGTTCTAAGCATCAGATCGAAATTTCATAAGAGGTTTCAGAAAGAGGACAGGCTATAGGTTTCGGTATATCATTTTCAGGTACTAAAGTGGAAAGAGTGACATGTGGAACTTCGTACAAATTCACTCTACTGAACCAGTCTATAATCAGGTCACCGTGGGATATTTGGCATAACTCTTCCTTGGAGAATCTAATCTTGGTCATACTTGTGGGGTTAGGAAGAGGACTCAGAGGGATACTGCAGGACGCAATTTCAGATCTTGCAGATTTGTAATTATAGAGATACAATAGATTCAATAAGTAGCTCTTACAAAGTGGAAAAAGTTGTGTAGTTTTGTTTTAAATTTTGCATAAGATTGGTTTGAAAAATTAGTTTGAAGGAATTCAAAGGGCATAGTGAAGAATTATTGGCATTAATTGATTCCTCGAAGAAATAAAATGGAAACACATACTAATCAACTTGAAATCTCTAGCATGACTCATGAAGAAGATGAAGAAATGTAACATGATATATCAAAATTACAAGACCAAGTGCAACAAAATTCACTCTCACAAAAGGTAACAGAAGATAAGATGGATGGTTTGAAGAAAGGTGTGGAAGATAAAATGTATGGTTTAAAGAAAGGCATGAAATCTAAGATGAATGTTGTGGAAGCTAAGATGGATGGTTTGGAAACTTAGATGGAAGGAAAAATGGACGATTTGAAGACAAATTTGACAAAGTTGCTACAAGAAATGTTGACGAATAGAGAAAAAGTAGTAAAGGAAACTCATGATGAGAAAAAAATAAATGTTAATCATGATTTCATAGATTCTAATGTTGGATTGAAGACCCACCATGTTCCAAAGATATATATGAGGAAGTTTGATGGCAAGGATCCTAGAACATGGATACTACAGATGGAGCAATGTTTCGATCTCCATAATGTGCAAAACACGCAAAAGGTACGTATTGCAACTTTATATTTGGAACCAAATCAGTTTGTATGGTATTGATGGCTTTGCTCTTGTAAATAAATTGTCACTTGGGCATTTTTTTATGGAAGAAATGATAGCACATTATGAGGATACAAAAAACAACACCTTTTTTAGCCAATTGATAAAACTCAAACAAAAGGGTTTAATGATGGAGCACATTTAAGACTTCCAGAAATTGAACATAAGGGTAAAAGATATTCCAGAGGAGCATAGGATTGATGTGCTCATATGGAATTTAAAGGATAACATCCAACATGAGGTTCACCTTTGGGAACCTGATTCATTGGAGAAGGCATTCAGGTTAGTGAGAAAAATGGAAAGCAAAATTATGGAAACTAGGAAGCCTACCAATCACAACTCTAAAGATGGAAGTGTTGTTGCCCCTATACTTCCATAACCTACAAAGTTGACACCACAACAATTGGAAGAAAAAAGAGCAAAAGGGCTTTGTTACAGTTGTGATAGAAAATACACAAAGGTCATAAGTGTGTTAGGAAGAAATTATTCTACATATATTGTGAAGAGGAGGAATAAAAGGAACAAGAAACATCAAACGAAGAGGATATACACCTGGAACAAACCCTAGAGAAATAAGAAATGAATCCAACCATATCTTGTAATTCATTGGTTGGAAATACCACTCCTCAAACTATCAAGATAGAAGGACATATCAATAATAAAAAGGTAATAGTGTTGATTGATTCGGGAAGTAGCCATAATTCTAATCATTGTAAGATAGCCAAGGAATTGAATTGCTTCCTATATCCAACACCAGAGTGTCAAGTGATGGTTGCAAGTGGAGGAACCATAAATTGCTCTAGAAAGTTCCATAATATCAAGCTATCCATGGGCGAATATGTATTGAACAGCCCAATGCTTTCCATTCCAATGGGTGGTGCTGATGTTGTACTAGGAGTCTAGTGGCTACAATCCTCGGGTATAATAGATTTTAATTTTCAAGAACTTTTCATGAAATTTTGTGTGGAAGGAAAGGATGTTGAATTAAGGGGTACTATAGGGAAACTATGAAAGATAATTATCTTTAATGGTATGACAAACCTTCTAAAGAAGGAACAATGAGGCGTAATTGCACAATTATGTTCACTAGAGGTTCCCACATCGAAATAATCTATTTCTCCAGATCTCTAAGAAGTATTGGACAATCATTCCAAGGTATTTGATATTCACAAAGGCCTCCCACCTATTCATGATCATGATCATGCTATTCATTTGATTCCAGGAAGTGTTCCTCCAAACATCAGGCCATACAGATATTCCTATGCACAAAAGAGTGAAATTGAACGTATGGTTGTAGAAATTCTAGAGACTGGTATAATTCAACCTAGCCAAAGTTCTTTCTCTGCTCCAGTAGTATTGGTGCACAAGAAGGACGTATCATGGTGCATGTGTCTAGATTATAGGGAGCTCAACAAGCTCACTATTAAAGATAAATTTCCCATTCCTATCATTATTGAATTATTGGATGAATTGCATGGATCAATTTACTTCACCAAGTTGGATCTTCATTCAGGATATCATCAAATCAGAATGAAGACTGAAGGAATTCCAAAAACATTATTTAGAACTCTTGAGGATCATTATGAATTTTTGGTCATGCCTTTTGGCCTTACCAATGCACCTTCTAAATTTCAAGGTTTGATGAATTCCATTTTCAAACCCTTCCTTAAAAAAATTGTGTTAGCATTTTTTGATGATATACTAATCTTTTCAAGTCTTGGAAGGATCATGTTCAACATGTTGACAGGGTGCTCAAACTGTTGGAGGAGAAATAATTATATGCAAAAAGCTCCAAATGTTTCTTTGGAGTACAAGAGGTGGAATATCTGGGTCATATTATATCTCATGAAGGTGTTAAGGTAGACCCTAGAAAAACAAAATCCATTAGGGAATGGAAAATCCCCACATCCATAAAGAATCCACGAGGATTTCTTAGGTTGATAGGGTATTATCACAAGTTTGTTAAGAATTATGGGAGAATAGCAGCACCTCTAACAACATTATTGAAGAAAGATGCATTTTCATGGACTCCGCAAGCAAATAAATGTGCCAAGCACCAGCCTTAGCTAGGCCAGACTTCACAAAAACCTTTATTGTGGAATGTGATGCTTCAGGAAATGGAATTGGTGATGTTTTAATGTAAGATGAAAGACCCATTTCTTTCAAATCTCGTCCAATCAAAGGAAAGTATTTACACAAAGCTATTTATGAGAAGGAAATGTTGCCAGTACTACATGCACTTAAGAAATAGAGGCCCTACCTGATGGGAAGACACTTCAAGGTAAAAACGAATCATGATAGTCTTAAATATTTTTTAGAAAAAAGATTATCCTCTAAAGAGCAGAAAAAATGGGCCACAAAGATGTTGCATTATGAATTTGAAATCATCCACAAGAAAGGGAAGCAAAATATTGTGGCAGATGCACTCTCAAGAAAGGATGATGATGTGGAAGCATTGTTGTGCACCATTTCTATTATCTAACTAGAATGGATAAATGAAGCAAGGGATGAATGGAAGAATGACAAAGAAGTGTGGGCACTAATTCAAAAGTTACAACAAGATCCCAGTACATATGATACATTTAGCTGGAAAAATGATTTGTTATGGTACAAAGATTGCTTATACCTATGTAATAATTCCCAACTCAAACAAAAGATTATTATGGAATTTCAGACTTCTCCCTTAGGAGGGCACTTAGGATTTTTAAAAACTTACCATAGGGTTAAGAAGGAATTTTTTAGGATGGCCTTAAATTGGATATTCAAAAGTTTGTGGTGGAATGTTTAGTTTAACAACAAAATAAAGTTGAAACAATAAAGACCCCAGGTCTATTACAACCTTTATCCATTCCAAGCCAATGTTGGGAGGAGGTTTCAATGGATTTTATCACAGGTTTACCCAAGTCGAAAGGAAAGAGTGTCATCATGGCAGTAGTTGACAGACTTACCAAGTATGTACAATTTTGTGCATTATCACATCCATTTAAAGCCAATACAGTTTCTATTGCATTTATGGAAACAATTAAAAAGATACATGGAAACCTAAAGGTTATTATAAGCGATAGAGATCCCATTTTTACTGGAATGTTTTGGATAGAATTATTTTCTTGTCTCAGTACTCAGTTAGCTCATAGCTCATCTTATCATCCTCAATCTGATGGGAAAACTAAGATAGTAAACAAATGTTTGGAAGGATATCTTTGTTGCTTTATATCTGGTAAGTAGACATAATGGGTCAAATGGTTGCCTCTGGTTGAATGGTGGTATAACACTTCCTTCCATACTGCAGCAAAAATGACCCCATTTATGGCACTTTATGGATATCATCCACCATCCATCACATCATATTTAAGAGAAAATTCTAAGGTTCAAGTAGTGGAACATCACATCGAGCATCAACAACAATTTCTCCAACTCTTAAAGGATAACCTCACATTGGTGCATAATAAAATGAAACAACAGGCAGATCAACATTGTAGCAAAATAAGTTTTGATGTAGGTGACTGGGTATTCCTACACCTACAACCATATAAACAAATGTCCCTAAAGAAAGCTAAGAAGGATAATAAATTATGACCAAAGTATTATGGAATGTACAAGGTGTTGTAAAAGATTGGTACTATGGCATACAAATTGGAGCTTCTTGCAGCTTCCCGAGTGCACCTAGTTTTTCATGTTTCATGTTCAAAGAAGGTTATAGGTGACAAGCTCCTAGTTCAAACAACATTGCCAAAACTTTATGAGGAAGGAAAGATCATTGGAACTTGAAGCAGTCACATAAATAAGAACTCGACAGCTACGAAATCGATCAATTTTGGAGTATCTCATCAAGTGGAAGAACTTACCCACTAAAGATTCCACATGTGAGGATGAGAATTTTATACAGAAGCATCCAGAACTACTCAAACATTGAGGACAATGCTTTACTGAAGGAGAGGGGCATGTTAGGTCCCTATAATACTAGTGATTCCCCCATTACTATTGTCATTGTAGCCCTTATTGTTAGTATTGTGCCCCTATTGTCCCAATATTATTATTAGTGTACCCCATATAAACCCACTATTGTTATTGTTGTGCCCTTATTTTATTACTGTTATGTTGGCTTTGATTATATTGTGACCCCTTCGACTTCTATATATAGAAAGGAGGTTTATTCATTTGTATCATCCAATAATTGTTCATTTGTGTAATGTAAAGGAGGTTTCCCCCCTCAAAGAGGTTGTTTTTGAAGGCGTACATCTATGTTTTCTTCTATTTTGTGAGTTGGTTGCATAACATACATAGTGGTATTAGAGTGAGTTACACTCTCTTTAGGTCATATATGATACCACAAAGTGGTACCAGAGCAATTTCTATTCTCTTTGGGGAATGTTTGTTTTTTGTTCTCTATCTGATACCACATAGTGGTATCAGAGCATGGTTCACCCCTCGAACTGGATGGGCGATGTGTTCGTCATGCATTCATGTCTGTTGCATATGTGTTCCTTATTATTGTAGTCCATGTGCTTGTTGCATTTTCATGGTATTGATCATGGTTATATTGATGTCTCCATGTGAATGTTGATGGTTTTGTTGTGGAATGTGTCGTCATGAGTGTATGGTTGTATCTGCGTTTGTTATTGATCCAACATATTTTACTTACAGATGAATCAGTATTACATATAATATATTTAATTAACCATGGAACTTAAAAGCACATAAACAATGTGGAAATAATCAGGAGAACACAAAACAAACCATGATAGAATGATTTGTTTATGGAGTTCGTCCCATTTGGACTACGTCTCTGGGCCCTGCTTAATAGTGGGGAGGACTTCATTCATTAAGTGGCATAAAAAGAGATAAGATTACAAGCAACATTCTTTACAATGCTTATACCTCCAAACTAGAATATGGACAAATAATGGAGAGCCCAACTTCAGAGACAGACATAACCACTGAACTCCTAGCGGAAATTTGTGCAAAAACGCCTATCCAAACACCCAATTTGGATAATTGGGCGTCCTGCGACTTCTTGAAAGATTCCTACTACTCAAGACAAGGTCCTGGCCTATTGCTAGGGTCAGGGTCTATTGTACAATACTTCTAAACTATTCTCTTGATCCTCTCTACCTTCCTCCCCCACAAAAATGGCCTTTTATAAGCATGGTGGAAATCCCTCGATACTCAGGTAATTCAAACATTAAACCAAGTTAAGTGAGTGGGCATATTCCACAGAGGTTATCGAGCCCCTGAATAGTATGCAACAATAACCCTTACAAACATGGGAAAATTATTTTACTATGTGTTTGAACCGAGGGAAAGACTATTAACATTTCCAACCATCGACGGACTATCCCAGGCCCAAACAACAAGCACTATGTGATACGGAAAACCTACCAGGAATATAAAACATGATATATAACATATAACATCTGGGGGACCCCATCGCAATCACAATCGGTGGAAGACCCACACTCCATGATGATCACAAACCTACTGGGATAATAGAATGTAGTTTATAAAATATCACATCTAGATCCTTCCTACAAATCATAATCGGCAGAGTCCATCAATAATATGTATATCGGCGTGGTACTTGTGTGATATGTTATCATGATTATATAATATCACAACCTGGCTTCCTAGGGGGCCAATTATTAAGTACACATTCCTCCTCCGACCTTCGATATGCGATATTGCAATCGTAGCAGGGATCCTGTCACAACGGATTCTCCTTAAGTTGTGACCTCTTTTTCTGCGATAGGCAAAATGCCAGACCAATGAAATCCTGCCACTTGGAACTTCCCCATTCACTGAGAGTGTCTGCCACATCACTCCTCTTGCCACCTAGATAAGTCAAACATCAACTTTGACTTTAAATTCTTCATATGAACTCAGATTTGATGTTGTTCACACCATTGTAATCAAGATTATGAGCACTTCGATCTAATTCTTAGTTTATCTAGATTTTGCCACTTTGAGTTTTGAGCATTTTACCATGCCACTAGTACTTTTTGAAGATCCACCTGGATCAATCCTCTAGGATCCTCCTCGATCAATCCTCCCCACTAAGAACATTTGGACCACCAAAAGACCTTTTAGTCAATTGGCAAGTGAGGAAATTTCTCCCTCACTTTTTCCTTATCCATCCATCAGGCTTTGCTTGGATGCATTCCTTTGAAGCCAACACAAATATAATCCACATCTCCTCATTGTTAATTTTTGGTTTTCTGGTCAAGTATGATATCTTCAAGCAACTTATCTAGATACTCTTGTACAAAATCATCCACTGTAGGAATCTGTGCAACCTTCTCGGTATCCATAAT
Source organism: Pinus taeda (assembly GCA_000404065.3). Classification (NCBI taxonomy): domain Eukaryota; kingdom Viridiplantae; phylum Streptophyta; class Pinopsida; order Pinales; family Pinaceae; genus Pinus; species Pinus taeda. The sequence goes on along the minus strand of APFE030738666.1, from coordinate 17,301 downwards.
CAATGGAGGTTCATAAAGCTTTAGGTTTTCTACATTTACCATTGATTACATCTGCATATAATTAGGAAAGTCAAGATGAGAAGCATTGTCTCCAATATTTGCCAATATGATTAAGGGACCATATCAGATGGGTCTCAAATTCTTCCCTTCTCCCTTCATTCTATCCTTGCTGATATGGTGGCATACCTTGTCCCCAACTTGAAACTGATGCTCAAATTAGTGCTTATCATGTCGATCTTTATACCAAGATTGACTCTTCTCCAACTAATCCTGCACTGCCTGATGAACCACCTGTATCCACTGAATGAACTTCTATGCTTTGTCCCTATCATCTCATCCATTGCTATCCTCATCTTTCCCAAGGACTATGCCCAAGGGATCTTTAGGTAGATAGCTAAGACATGTCTCAAATGGTGAGCTCTATGTAGATGAATGTGTTGATCAATTGTATGCATGTTACAAATAAGGAAGCTTTTCATCCCACAACTTGGTATGTTTCCCACAATAACCTCGCAAAAAGTGTACCATGGTGTGGTTGACAACCTATGTCTGTCCATCGGTCTGTGGATGAAATGTCGTACTTCTTTTTAGCTTAGTGTCCATCATTCTCCACAAGCTATTCCAAAAATCCCCAAGAAATAGAGAGTCTTGATCTGACACAATAGATGTGGGCAACCCAAAATGGACCCAAACATGTTGAAAGAAAAGAAAAGTAGTCTACTCAGTAGTGACTTGATTTTTACAACGCATTAAAATACACATTTTACTAAACTGATCCACAACGACATACAAATAGTCATGACCTTTCCTAGACATAGGAAAACCTCCTACAAAGTCCATGGACACACTTTCCCATGGTCAACTCGGAATAGGAAGTGTTGTGTAGAGCCCAAGTTTTCTATTAGAGGGTTTTGAAATAGAACACAACACACAACCCTTTACAAAGCGAGTCACAATGTTTTTCATATGAGGCCAAAAACAAAACCTCTGCAAATGACATAAAGTTTTCTCAATTCCAAAATGCCCAGACACCAGAGAGATATGAGCCTCTCTGATTACATTAACCCTTTAATCACTAGCTATGCACAGTTTGCCAAGGTGGTACAATAGATTTCTCTGCAAAAAATAATTGTCCACCTACAATACATGAGTCAGTTTTGCATAGATTTCTTTAAAATCACTTAGATCATTCACATACTGTTCAACATAACTTTCTAACATCAAAGAAATTTTTTGCAAAACTACAGATGCAGAAATAGGAGGGAAAGAAAGCATATCTATTATTTTCTTTTTGGTGCCCTTCTTGTATCTTATCACCAAATGAAAGTATTGGAGGAATCACATCCATCTGAAGTGATGGGCTTGCTGAAGCTTGGTCTGTTACCGAAGATACTACAAGGTCTGATGATCCATATGGATGATGGTCTCCTTGCCGATCAGATAGTTTTTCCACTTATTTACACTCTAGACCAAGGTGTACAACTCCCTGTCATATGTGGGATAATTCACAACAACTTAGGAGAAAGTATTTGAATGGTAACATACAGGTTTTCTTTGTTGAATCAATATAGTTCCCATGGCATATCCACTGGCATCTATTTAAATTTCAAAAGGATACTGAAGGTCTAGTAAGGCTAGCACTGGTGCTGTGTTGATCTTCTCTTTAAGTGTGTCGAAGGATTTCTACTATTTTCCTCCCCACTGAAAGGCCTGCTTCACACTAGTCAAGGCGTGCAAGGGGGATGCAATAACGGAGAAGTTCAAAATGAACCTTCTCCAATACTATACCATGCCCACAAAACTTCGAACCTCTATAACATTCGTGGGTTCAGGCCAATTCATAATTGCCTCCACTTTAGAGGGATATATCTTCAATTATCCATTACCGACAATGTAGCCTAAATAAATCAGATACGTCTTCCCAAACTCACACTTTGAGAGTTTCAAATACAAATTTTCACTTTTTAGATTATCAAGCACTTTCTTTAGATGACACACATGTTCATCCCATGTCCTACTATACACAAGAATATCATCCAGATATACAAGAACAAAATCATCAAGAAAAGGCCTAAATAAATCATTCATTACCCTCGTAAACGTGGCTGGAGAGTTGCACAGTCCGAATGGCATCACCATCCATACAAAAAACCCCTATTTGTTTTTGAAGGCAGCCTTCCAAATGTCTTGCTCTGCAATTCTAACCTAGTGATAACCACTACACAAATCCATCTTTGTAAAATAAACAACATTTTTCAACTGATCTAACAATTCATCAATGCGAGGGAGAGGGCATCGATTCTTCGTTGTGATCTTGTTTAGTGCCCTTTAATCTATGAACATTCTCGATGTGCCATCTTTCTTGGCCACCAAAATGATCAGTGAGCTACAAGGAGAAGAACTCGGTCGGATGACTCCCTAATTTAACAGTTCTTGCACTTGTTTCTTGATCTCCTCTATCTCCATAGAAGCCATCTTTTACATGCCAACATTCGGTAAAGGAGCATCCTGTTGTAAATGGATCTCAAGTTGGATTTCCTATTTAGGGGGCAATCCTCTCAGCTCCTAAAACAATCCATCATAATCAGAAACAATTTCAAATAATTGTTTCTTATGATTAGAATTACAACCTTTGAAAGTGTCAGCCATCTCAACCTCTTTCACTCTCCCTATCATGAGCATGCAACCTTTGCTGGAATTAACTAGTCATTTAATCTATCCTGTTCTTATAAGAGTAGAATTAACATTTGTATGATGAGCTCTGAATATATACTCTACCCTATCCTTTGTGAGGTGGTATTTATTTTCATGCTGAAAGAGAACGACCTTTCTTTCATATAGATATGGGCTTCTCAAGATGATTCCATAGATGTCCAAAGGCACTACATCTAACTCTACCTCATCAACTAATTTTGAAGCAATAACAAATTTGGCCCTACACTACTTGGTGACCTACAATTTGGCTTTATCGCTTACCCAACCAACAGGTATGGACTTAGATGAGGCTTAGTTTCAAGGCCTAAATTTTTCACTAAGGACACTGAGATTAATTTTGCTTGGGAACCTAAATCAAATAGATTTTCCACCTATGTTTTATGACAACTCTAATGTTGAATAACTCAATTCTCTTCCTCTCATTACTTACAGGCTCATTCAAATAACTAGTACTTGCAACTGAATCTGAACTATCATTAATAGAAAGAGTATCTCTTGCGCCCATGGCTGTGATCAATGTCTCATCACTGGAATCTGATCCAAGGTCCTGTGTTGTTGTAACTATCTTCTCCTTCCCCTTTCCACCAAATCTCTTCAGTCTCAACTTTAGATGCAACTTCCAGTGGTGGTCCTCATCATGACCATCTTTCTTGCAATGAGTGCAAGACGGTGTTTCTTTGTCCCCTTTCTTGGTTGCAATAGTCTTCTTATCCTTCCCTTTTCCTTTCTTTTGGATTTTTCCATGCTAAGGTTTGAATGGTTCCTTTTTGGCTTGATCATCTCGTTCATTCTTGCCTCGGATTTCAATATGAATAGACTATATGCTAACTGCATCAATTATAGTAAGCTCAAATAGTAACAATGAGTTTTTGATGTAACTATGTAGCATACCTATATACTTAGTTATAGCCTCAAGCGCATCTAATGAGATGCCTAGATTCAGTGCTTGTTTATGAAATTCTTCAGTGAATATTTGCACATTATGGCCCTTACCTTGCCTTAGCTATTGCCATTCCATAAGTGCCCTTTGGTTATAACCCAAAGGGTAGATTTGGTCTTTTAATGCAGAAATAAAACTAGAACAAGAGGACAGAAGGATCCCTGAATTTGTGCTACCCTTTGGCAACTTGCTCTCCCACCAAATGAGAGCAGTGCCACTCAACCAAAGAGATGCTAACTAGACTTTCATCTCATCTTCTTCGATCCGCTAGATCCAGAAATAAACCTTGAGCTGTCTTATCCAGTTATTAAGTTTTTTTTCACTACACTCTCCATTGTACATGGGCGAGTCAAACTTTACGTCTAACTTGAAGAATGGTTTCTTAGATGTATTCTTGGAATTTCGATGAGAGTGATGAGAACCATCACTTAAAAAAGGAGAGGGAGGAGGTTCTTCTCCACCACCTTCCTGATTTTCTGATCCATGATCATCGTCATCCTTCTTCTCATGCCCAAGTTCCTTCTCATACTCTACGAACATCTTGTCCACTTTTCCTACTATATTTTAGAATACCTTTTAGAAAGTTTGTTCCTATTCCTAATGAGCTTCTTCATTGGCCATGTTTCTTCTTCATTGTGCACGTCCTACTTCAGGATCAAAGGACTTCAGTGTTCCTTCTCCTTTTTGCAGCTTGTTTTGGGTTAGCATAAGCTCATCCAATTTTTATCTACAAAGACCTGCTATGATACCAAACTTAATCCAAGATATTTTACTTACAAATGCATTGGTATTACATATAGTAGAGTTAATTAACCATGGAACTTAAAAGCATGTAAAAAAAATCAGAAATAATCAGAAGAGCACAAAAAAAACCATGACACAATGATTTGATTACAAAGTTAATCCAATTTGGACTACGTCTCCAGGCCCTGCTCAATAGTGGGGAGGCCTTCATTCATTAAGTGGAATAAAAATAGATAAAAGTAAAAGAAACATTCTTTACAATACTTATAGCTCCAAGATGGAAGATGGACAAAGCATGGAGAGCCCGGCTTCAGAAACAGATAGATGTACTGATCTCCTAGTGAAAAATCGTGCAAAAATTCCTATCCAAACACTCAATTTGGATAATCGGGCCTTCTGCAACTTCCTGGAACCTCCCTACTGCTCAAGGTGAGGTCTTAGCCTGCTACAAGGGTTAGGGTATGTTGTACAATGCTTCTGAACTATTTTGCTAATCCTCTCTACCTTCTTTCAACAAAAAAATGGCCTTTTATAAGTATGGTGGAAAGCCCTCAATACCTGGGCAGTTCAAACAATAAACCAAGTTAAGCGAGCGGACATATTCCACATAGGTCCTTGGGCCCCTTAATAGTATGTGGAAACAACCCTTACAAACATGGAAAAATTCTTTTAACTGTGCGCTCAAACCAGTGGCAAAACAATCGGCATTTCCAACCATCAGTGGATAGTCCTAGGCCCAAACAATAGGCACTCTATGATACGATGGATCCGCTAGGAATATAAAACATGATATATAACATATCACATCTAGGGGGACCCCATCACAATTGAAATTGGTGGAATACCCACACTTTGTGATGTTTGTGGAGCTGCCAGGATAATAAAATGCAGTTTATAAAATATTGCATCCGGATCCTCCCTGCAAATTGCAATTGGTAGAGTCCATCGGTAACATGTATATTGGTGTGGTACTTTTATGATATGTGATTGCAATTATATCACATCACAAACTAGCTTCGTCAAGGACCGATTCTTAAGTACTTGTTCCTCCTCCAACCTGTGATATACGATATGCGATTATCCTTAAGCCGAAACCTCTTTTTCTACGATAAGTGAAATGTGGGACCAATGGTAGCCTGCCACTTGGTACTTCCCCATTTGTTTAGAGTGTCTACTACGTCACTCCTCTTGCCACCTAGACAAGTCAAACATGAACGTTGACTTACTCTAACTTCTTCATATGAACTCGGGCTTGAGTGTCCTTCACACCATTGGAATCAGGATGACGAGCACTTCGATCTGATTCTAAGTTTATCCAAATTCTTTAACTTTGATTTTTGAGACTTTTACCATGCCACTGGTACTTTTTGAAAATCCACTGGATCAATCCTCCAGGAGCCTCCTGGATTAATCCTCTAGGATCCTCCTGGACCAATTATGTTGTTATGCATGCATTTTCATGGTTAAGGTTGTTGTGCATGAGGTCATTGTATGCAATTAGGTCATCGTGATGATATTGATATGTTATGATGCTAATGTGTTGGCTGTGATAGATCAAGAGACGTAGATCATCAAAATGAGGTTCAAGAACTAAACTTAGGGGTAAGAGAACATCATCATATAGGTTTTCATATTTTCCATGAAGGTATGTGGTTAATGGTTTTTATAAGAATTTGGGTTATTTATATACTTGTCATTCTATTATCAATGTTACATGTATGATAAATTCTAGTTGATTAGTGTAGTCGTATGCACATGTGTCGGAGAGTCATGAATGATAGTAGCTTGTTGTTATATGCATTGCGGTCGTGTGCCTGATTATTATGATCATTGAAGTTGAGGTCTTGATGTTATTAGGTTTTGTGCTAATTTGGATTGACCTATGCAGATGATCATGGTTATGACATTCATGTATGAGTTAATATATTGTGATGTTATGTCATACTAATCTAGACTGACGGTGCATATGTGATTGTCATGCATGAATGAAAATCCTTTATGAGTTTATGATGTGAACAAGTTAGTTAGTTATACTGTTATTGATATCGTGATCTTATTTTTCTTTGAGCTAATGCATTGTGAAGTTATATCGTGCTAACTAGATTGTTTGTGCAAACAAGATAGCCTCCCCTGAGATAAATTAAGGTATGAGTTTGCTTATGTTGTATATTTGGTGCTTGATTGTTTGATTATGTCATCTATTTTGTGTTCGAGTGTTTGGGGTCTATTATGTTGTCTAGTTTATTTATCTAGCATGGTACATTTCTAGCTTGTTTGAATGTTTGACTAATTGTAGGATATGAGTATGTGTCTGTAAGATTGCATGAAGAATTGCTATTGTTTTAAGATGGTAATACTAACACATATGTGTTGAGATAGCTGACATGTACTTGAGTGTAATAGGTGATAGTTGTAGCATTATGTCTAATGACTATGATTTGAATATGGATTATGACATGATTGTTAGTATTGGCAAAGGTTCATTTCAAATTCATAGATATGATTTTCTTGATATTTGGAACATGTGGTTGACATGTGTGAGTAGTTCTAGGGTAACATTCTTGGCATTCGCATGACAAAATAAGGTAATTGGTGTATTGTTATTTTTATTTATGCATTGAAAATTATGTGTTTATGGTAGTATGATGCAAGGGATTGCATAGGAAAAGAGATTTCCATGAAGTCATGAACCAGGCTTAGCTTGGGATTTCCCTTTGAGGATGGAGTCATAGTGTATGTTGCTAGTTTTGTGCTTTCAATATTTTTTATTTGGTTGCGCTTGATTGCATATTTGATTACGTCTAGTGCAAGGCCTTGCCACTTTGTTTATGGTGTCGTATTTTTATTGATTTTCATGGTTTTAGTCTTGTTTTTTTTTCTTGTCTTTCCTTTTATCTTTTGAGTCTCAGGAATTGGTTTGGAAAAGGGGAAAGTTTGTGGATATCAGGAGAAGCTAAATGAAACCTATCAGGTAATATGAAAATCAGATGAAGCTCAGTCCATGAGTAAAGGGCATTTGAAGGAAAGAATATGACAAGTAGTTGGATTGGTTTGGTCCATTGGGATAATGCATGGTGTTAATTCAATAATGAGAAGGTACCAAGAAAGGTAAAGTAAATGGGCTTAAGGTAACGAATGCGTTGGCTACCTTGGGAACTGTTCTTCTCAATGTTGTGCATGTTGTGAACAGATAAAAGGAGTTCTCTTAACCTTGACCTTATGATATCTGGTAATTATGGTGTGATCATGATTGTGATGATGTATATATATGTATACATGTATATATGTATGTATGTCATGTTTGATAGGGTCGTCATGGATCATGATTCTTTTTATGCTAATGTTTATATGTATATATGTATGTATGTATGATGTTATCCGATGGGAACATGATTGTTTTATGCAAATGATGGCATATCTGTATGTATGTATGTATGTATCTATTTCATGTTTGATAGGTTTGTCAGGGATCATTCTTATGGAGGAATGACTGCTTATGCAATTGAATGGAAGATAGAGGTTCCTAGTCCTATGAGGAATCAAGTGGGAAGAGTATCCCTCTTAGATCTCTGAGGTCATTATCACGTGGATATGATTTGATATTATGTGCTTGTACTATGCCTATGTTTATGATATTATAGGTAATGCTGAAGGATACATCGGTGGAATGAAAGTAGTGTGATCTGTGGGATGTTGGGACAAGCATGGATAAGACATTTGAAGCAAGATTTCTTGGTAGAGACAGTGTGGTTTTGGATGTGTGGTACTACTGTTGTGCATAGCTTGTATATGTTGTACATGTTGCATCTGTGATTTTGTGTGCATGCAGTGTTGTGTATATATATTGTGTGTACATGTTGTTTATGCCATGTTATGGATAGGGTGGTACAATAGTGTTGTGTAAATATTGCATATGTAGTATTGGGTATAGATGGTGTTATGTACATGTTGGATATGGGTGTTGTGTACATATTGTACGGTGCACATGATTGATATGTGGTTTTGTGTGCATATGGTGTTGTGCGCATGTTAGATATGTGGTGTTGTGTACATATGATGCTATATGCATGTTATATATGCAACATTATGTACATATGGTGTTGTGTGCATGTTCTACATATGGTACTATGTACATATGTTGTCTTTTGCATGATTTTATATGTGGCGTTGTGTACATGTTGTACATGTGGTGCTGTGTGTAGGTGGTGTTGTGTGTGTGTCATTCATGTGGCACTATGTACATGTGATGTCATGTACATGTCGTGCATTTGGTGCTATGTACATTTGGTATTGTGTACACATTGTACGTGTGGTGCAATGTACATATGGCGTTGGGTAGGTGGTGCCATGTACATGTGATGTTGTGCACTTGTTGTGCAGGTGGCATTGTGTACAAGTGGTAATGTGTACATGTTTTACATATGGTACTGGTGTACATGTGGAATTGTGCGCATGTCATACATATTGTGTTGCAGGCATGTGGTACTATGTATGTGAATTGTGTAGTTGTGGTATCATGACATGTGTATTCATTGTGTTTTACTCTATGTATGTATATGTATTATGATGTACGTCAGGTGTAGGTGTATGTATTATGTGGTGGCATAAACCGGATGTAGGCGTATGTATTGTGTTATGTTGTACACTGGGTGTAGGTGTATGTGTTGCATGTCAGGTGTAGGTGCATGTATTACATGGTGTTGTATGTTGTGTGTGGTTGTATGTGTGTGATGCACACTATGTGTATGTGCACATGGCTGAGAAGAAGGAACTGGGTGTTTTTTAGTGTGGAAACTGATTTGGAGTGTGTGCGGAACAAGGAAAATGGTAGAAGCTAAGGATTGATTAAAGGACAAGTATTAGTATTTTAGTTCAGTTTTGATTATACATGTGATCTATGATTTTGATTTATGGTGGTTACATGCGATCTATGATTTTGGATTATGATGATTGCATGAAATTCATTATTCTAATCTATGATGGTTGTGTTTTGAGCTAACCGGATGTGATATGTTTATACATGATGATTTGGTCAATAGCTAGTTTGACTTGTTGTGACAGGAAGTGAGCAGAATTGCAAGTGTACCTTATTGGCAAGCTACCAAATGAGGTATGAATTGGATTTATTTAAATTCATTTTGAATCTAATGGAGTCTATGTTATTAATACAGGAAAGCATGGTAAATTCCCAGGTTGGGTGGTTGAAACCGATTACAATAATTAGCAACAACAGTGAAATAAAATGGACAAAGTAGTAGTATGCCGATAAAGCACTTCAGGAGCAGGGCCATTGTGGGACAATGGTACCCAATAGTGTTCATTGATTTCCATTAGCATGCTATTCCTGATATGATGGTTTTGTGGTAGGGATATGCCTTGGTTTTTGGACCTTCCAATGCGAGGAAACCTTGACAAGGGACAAATCACCTTTGATAGGGGATGGTGGGGAGATTGGAAGGTGAGTGATTGCACCGAAGTGGGTGAATGGATTTCCCAAGGGACTATGTAGCAGAGAAGGGAAGTTTGGGTATGGATTTGTTTTGGTCATTAACATTGCTATATCGAATCAGATGCACATTGGGAGTGTACCCTAGAACAATGAGTTGATAATTGCTCGTGGACAAGAAAAGTGGCACAGGATTGTGGCACTGGAAATTAGATGCAGCTTTGACTTCGGTAATGGATTATGGAATTTCTAGGAAGGAAGTGAATCCTAGAATTATTTTGAGGGTTGAGGTGTCAGCCTCTAAATTCCCTGTTGGAGATGCAGGAATCATATCCTTTTATTTGCTGGTTGTGAAAATGTGCATGTGTGTATATGTGGTTATTATTGTAAATATTGCAATGGGTTGTGTTATAAATATCCAATAAATGATATGTTTTTCATGTTTTAGCAGTGCTCATTGTAAATATTGTAATGAGTTGTGTTAAAAATCTCCATGGGCAGTATGTTTTGTTTTCATTAGTCTTGTTGGTTATAGGTGTCACTAAATACCGAGGACAGTGTTTCCTAAGGGGGAGGGTTCTATAACAGCCGTGGATAAAAATCCATGTAAAAAAAACATGATAAGACCACGGTCATGGGACACGTATTCCAAGCTAAATGTTGGGCAAAGAATCCTAGTGGATGTTAATTTCAATTATTATGGCTAAAAGGAAATTGGAAAAGGAAATGACAAAGGATTTGGAAAGGAAAAATGACATTTTGGCACATTTATTTAAGAAAATAATGGAAATTAGGAGAAAAGGAAGGTGAAAGGTCACATGTTGCATGTGAGGAGGAAAATGAATAAAATAAAGGCCTCATTGATAAAAAGGCTTATTAGGATCAGTTGGAAATATTTTTCTCAAGCTTGGTCAGTGTAACCTTTTGACAATTCAGCTTTGGATCTCTCTCATTATTCACACACACACACACACACACACACACACACACACACACACACACACACACTCTTAGAAACTTAGAGTTTTCTTGGAGTACATTGGCATTGGAACAAGAAAGGAAAAGAAGGTAAGAGGAAGGAAGGAGAAAGCAAGGAAGAGAAGGATCAAGCATATTACAACAAGATTCTTTGCAGGTATCAATTTGCATGTGTGATTTCCTTGCTAGATTTCACATGCATGGTATTACATGTGGTTCTTTGTTGTCATGGCATGGGTTTTGCCAGGTGTGATAGTGCTTTCAACCTAGCTTTTCCATTTCTAGATGGACATGGTGTGATGGGGTTCTCATGTTTTGTTTGAGTTGGATAGTTGGATTGATTCGAAGCTAAGTGAGGTGCATTTTGGAAAGTATGAACACATGGCATAGTGATCCCTGAACTAGATCATGGATTTTGGTAAACCCACTAACCTAGTGACCCCTGAACTAGACTATGGGTTGTGATAAAGCCAGGTATTGTGTGCTTCAGTGGGCCTAGGAATCCTTGACTGATTAATGGAGGGATATATGGTAAATACTAGAGGTGGGTGATACCCATTAGGCCTAGTAATCTTGGGATGGGATGCATGGTAAATCATAGAGAATGGAGTCTTGGTTAGGGCCTAGTGATCTGGTGTGGATTGCGGTAAAGACTAGAGACTATGCGAGAGGAAAGTTCCTCAGGGTGTATGTGGAGAAATCTAGTGGCATCCATGCTTTTTTTGTCCTAGTGATCTGCTGGAGATCATGGTAAAGCCTGTTATTACAAGTTTATTATTTTGGCCTAGTGATTCGGTGTGGATTGAGGTAGAGCTTGGTTCTCATTGACGAGGGTGAGGTGGTTTAGTCTTGGGACTCCCTAGTTGGTTCTTTTGGTTTGAGTCCCATATCCATGCTTGGAATATGGCACAAGGGTGATTGGCTGAATAGAGAATTTTCTTAGCTAATCTATAATGGTTGGGTAGAACGTGGTAGTCACATACTGGGTTGACCTTTGCATTCATTAATAAGAGGTTATTTCCTTGGTATATTATGTGTAAATATACTAGTTTATATGTGTATTCTATGGCTGATGTATCCTTGATATTTTTTTGTTATTATGTCAATTATAAGCATGTATTTTGACAGTGATGATGTATGGCTTTCCTCATGTTTTTATTTCTAAATGAATGAACAATGTATCTATGACCTAATAGATGACAATGTAGTTAATGACATAAGGTACCAATGCTTCTTAGTGATTCTCAGATAAGTATGAGAACCCTATGCTCATATCCATTATTTAAACCTATGGATTACATATTAGTGACATGTTTAACGAAATTCTTGTCATGGCTAGTAGGGTTCCAGTCTAGACCTTGTCAATGTTTTTACAAATGTATCATTTCTTTGTTGTGTTAATTCATTTATGAACATGTCATTGAGTTCTGGGCAGTGACTTGGGCTCTAGGCTTGAAAATGTGGCACAAATCCCAAAGTTGCAGGCACAGGTCTGAGGATAAAATTCCCCAAATGCATGCATACCCATGATGTGGGAGCATTTTGAGCCTCCCAAATGCACCCTTGTCCATATCAAGGGAGCCCCCAGGGATTTACTGGTCTAAAAACTTAGTGGGACTCGGGGGCTTATTACCTAAGTAGATGGGATGCATATTGGGAGTTCTTTTGCTATTTTGGAAGGTCTGTGTGGTGTGTTTTTGTCTGTTCCACTTCCTTAAGGTGACTTAGGAGGTTGAATCCCATTGTAGTGAACGCTCATTGCACATTTACCCCGGTTGGCTAGTTACTTGGGTAGATGTGGGATGAGGGTGTTACACTTTCAATCACATGCCATTTGGATTGATTATTGTCAGCACCACATTTCAATGGGCCATGGAAATCAATGTTTTTGGATTGCTCAACAAAAGTGTGGTTTTCTACTTGGATAACATAATAATATTTTCCAAGAAAAGATCTGATCACATTCATGATCTAAAAAATATTTTTGATTGATGTCGTAAGTATGGAATATCACTAAAGCTGAAGAAGATCATATTTGGTGTGTATGAAGGTAACCTTTTAGGACACATTATCGCTAAGAGTGGAATAAAGTTTGAACTAGAGGGGGTCAAGACTATTTCTCAAATCATGTTTTCTATGAATAAGAAGGTGATGTAATCCTTCTTGGGAAAGATCAAATTTCTATGAAAATTCATCTTCAAGTATGCACAAATTGCTAAATGATTACAGTAGATGATAAATAAGGATGTCATATATAAATGGGATAACAGGGAGAAAGATTCCTTTGCCTAAATCAAACAGGCCATTGTCATGCCCCAACCTTATATAACCCATATTTTGGCAAATAGTTCTTGTTATACACTTTTGCTTCTAATATGTTTGTTGTAGCCATGTTAACACAAAAAGATGATCAAGGAAATGGGTAGCCTATATATGTCATGGGTGTTGGTTTACAGGGACAAAAAATGAATTAACTCGCCATTGATAAGAAAGCATAAGCAGTATACAAGGTGATCAAACATTTCAGACCTTACCTCTTGAAAGCTCACACTAAAGTCAACCACCCCGTTTTTACCTGCAACAATTGAAGAACCATTTCAACAGTGGGGATTGGATGTTTTTAGTGAAATCTTGCCTCATTCATCAAAGAAACACTAATACATCTTAACCACAACTGAGTATTTCACTTGATGGGCTGAAGTAGTTATGTTAAGACAAGTTAATGATCAGGAAATCATCTAGTTTCTCAAACAGAACATTATAACCAGGTTCAGAGTTCCAACATCACTTATGTCTTATAATGCAACTTATTTTTCTTAATTTAAGATTTATTAGTTTTCATTAGAAAATGGTGTTGTTTTAAAGCATGCATCAAACTACTACCTACAGGGGAACAATTTGGCTGAGTCTACAAACAAGAATCTAATTTTTATTATCAAGAAAACCATTTAAATGAGAAAAGGAACTGACATAAAACCTTGGTGAATTCATTATGGGATGAATGAGTCACTCCCAAAACATCTCTCAAGACCTCTCCCTACTTACTTGTATATGTAAAAGAATCTATCCTTACTTCGAACATATATTTTCCATATTTGTAGCTTTCTCGAGAGTCTCAAGGTAAACCTTGTCTTCTTGTTCATAATAGGATAGACACCCTTCTCAAGATTGAGGAAAAAAGGCTCAAAGAAAAAGAAAAGATTTCCATACACAAAAAACTAATCAAGCATTGGTTTGACAAGAAGTATGCAGGGAACAAATATTTCAGTGTTGGAGACGTAGTATTGAAGTGAGACAAGGCCCACCAAGAGAAAGGAAATCACATCAAATTGTAGTTTATGTGGATTTGACCTTAAATCATCCATGAAAATATTAGCCACCATTCTTACCAGCGTAAATCCCTAGATGGGAGGACCGATCCCTTTCCCATCAATGGCTAATATCTTAAGCATTATTTCCAATAGAAACCTTAGGTTGTGTTCCTACCTCTATACAATTTTGTTTCCTTGTATTGGGTCTATTTCAAATGAACTTTTGACTGGAAGTTAGCACTTCCAATCTGAGAGGGATATCTCAATATACTTAAAAATTTGACTATGATAAGCTCAAGAATTAATATGGATAACTTTGGTTTTCTATGTGATTTTTGCAGTTGAAAGGGAGTGAGTACTACAAACATTGGGCATGGAGTCAATTACATGAAACTCAATTACTTACATAACTATTTTATGAGGAAACTGAGTCATCTTTTGGCTTAGAAATGAAGTGAATAAAACCATTTAACAACATATAAAACATATCAAGGAAGTTGGAGCAGACCTTAATACTAAATTCCAAGTGATCATAATGCTTTAAAAAACTGATATCAATGTAAAAGACAAAACAAGTAAACATATAAACCAAAATCTGTATCTCAGGTAATGAAAACAGAGTATGCCATTAAATGTATATTAACTAAGAAAAATTACATATGATAGCTTCTTCACATCCTTGATCAACCCTTATCAAAGTCCAAAACCAACTTATTTATTGAGAAAAGATCTCTTTACATATTTTTCCACCTAGGCCAAATTTGATCCACTATTTCAGAGACATATTCTTACTTTTCATCTAACTAACAGATTCCTCATAGAGAATTTCTATTTTACAATAGTTGGAACTCAACTAGGACTCTACTAGACTTAAAACCATAACCACTTTTTGTTGATATAGATAACCGAAGCCAACTACATGCTAGATTTGTTGGAGTGTCATTAAATCTTCAAACTGTTGATAGACATCAATTTAATTTCCCTTTTTGCTGACTGTCTTGATGAGCTCACAAATTTGTAGATGTGACTATTTGCTGACTTGGCAGGCTGAAAAATAAGAGTTTCTCATGATGAAGTGGACATCCTTTATCATCTGAAATCCACCTAGAGCTTGGATGTCCGATATAAAAAATCTTCAAAAAGGCATAAAAACATAGTTTTTCCTGATTTCGTAGCAAAACAATATTTTCAGCAGTTTTGTAGCAAACTTTGGTAGCAACTTTGAAAAACACTCTTGTGCTACCTTTTTCCTCCATATATTAGTTTTGAGGTATTTTTTGATGTTTATGAGCTAAACATTGGCCTTTAGAATGACCTTTGCTGAACTTTAGGCCATCCTTAACCCCCATGGAATGCTACAATAGTTTCATAGCAAAAGCTCAGCTTCACTATGAAGAGCTGTTACGAAAGTTCCAAAATTTTAATTTTTTCAAGTTTCCATGATTTTAATGCCTCCTTATGACTTATAATATCATGCTGACTATACATAGGGATAAGTTAACTGAATTAAGTATAGTTAAGACAAAATTGAAGATTTTTCCATATCATGGAGTAGCACTTACTTCAGAGACAATATTGAGGCTTCTCTTCTTGAGTTTAGTCTGGATCATTTCAATTTGACTTTCTAGTGTTGTAACTTGTCCTTGTAGGCTTTTCCTATCTGCATGTAACCAACTATTTCTTTTATACATATGTTCCAACATCCTGTGTAAAGGTAAAGTCCTTTTTATCATCTTCTTAGACTTGTCTGCAATTTCATCGTAAAAAATTATTTGCTTTAACACTTCATTTTGGTATTCATCAAACTCTATCTTGATATTGATCACCTCTTTTGTGGCCTCCCTTAATTGTTATTGTAGGACTTCTTGTTGGCCGGATAAATCGTTCTTGTGGACAAGACTGATCTCCCTAGTATCAAATGATATCTAGCAACAAGGAGCACAAACAAATCTACTTTTCTCTAAACATGTTTCAATTCATAAATGAAAACTAAGAGGTGTAACAGACCCTACCTCGGTCCAACGCTTGTTGCTTTATTCCAACAGCTTCAAGCAGTTCCTTTTCAATAACCTGCATACACAAACAAACACACATCAAAGAACAACTGCAAACATATTATAATAAAACATGTTCATTATGAAGATCAAGGAGCTCATAAAATAAACCATTAGAGATAGTTCATTGAGAAAAAAAAACTTGATTGTATTAACTTTATGAATAAAAGAACCTTACAACCTTTGCCTTGATGTTGCACAAGCTCTTTCCAAGGTCCAATAGGAGTCTCCTCTACTTTGACAAGCCTCACTCACTTCCCAAATTACATGAAAGGTATGTGATCTCTCCTCTCACAAGCTCAACAAGGAAGTCTAATTTCCAGTAGCATTTTCCCTCAAGAATCTTCAACTTTCAACCTCTCCTACAACTAGCCCAATGCCTAAATTTATAGTGAAAATGGAGGAAGTTGCAGGTCCACCATTGAAGGGATAAGTTCCTCCTTTAATGGAATAAGCACCTAATATCATGGAGTTAGCTCCCTTAGTTATGGAATGGATGAACCAAGGTGGAGCGGACTTGCTAGCACAATATTCCTTCTAGAAGTTTCCAGAAGTGACCCAAGATGAGTTTTTAAGAATGAACTCATGCCTTTTTAACTTTTACGGGGGTTCACACCCATCACTTGACAGACAGAGCAGTTAGGTTCGTAGGAAACATGACCATTGGGTGTGACACCATAGGCAATGCTAGGAGAAAGTGTGAAACTAGGATTTGAGATATTTTTAAGGTGTTTATCCCATTTTCAAGGCTTGACATGAAGAGATGAGGCTTAAGACTTGCAAAGGAGGTATGTATGAGTGTCGATGGACTCACATAAACTATAGAAAGTCATGGTGACAATTGTTTGTGTAACAGATTGCCCCCTAGCGTGTGAAGTCTGTAATAGATGAGGATGGTTTTTTTATCAGCTAAGAAGAGAGAAGGACTTTATCATTTTAAATATATTCATGTGGATACCCTGGTTGGAACCTATAAAAAACATTCAACACAAAATATATATATGTGAAAATATCATCACTGAGGTAGGCATTCCCATGCTCAGATCAAAACTGACTAAGAACTATCTAAAACTGTTCTGATACAGGAATGATTTTGTATTACATCACAAGTAG
>APFE030738657.1:0-16758 GCA_000404065.3 Pinus taeda | reverse complement strand
CCCAAAGTAATAGGTAGTTAATTATCTGGTAGGAAAAATGAGTTCGGATGACGCTCCCATGTTAGAAGAAGCTCAAACCTGGAGCCATGAAAGGAGGGCTCAGCACTGCAGAGGTTTGTATTGCATTTGGTATTATTTTACCTATGTTTCTGTTTATTGTTAAATGTGACCCAATCTTATTGCCAGGTCTAAAGACTGGGCAATAAATGTTATTCAGACATATGTCTCTTGCAATGGGCATGAGCTAGAGCAACATCAGGTAATAACCATTTAAAATATTTTAACAATCTTGAAATATATATTTTATTAAATGTGATCCAATCTTATTGCCAGGTCTAAAGACTGGGCAATAAATGTTATTCAGACATATGTCTCTTGCAATGGGCATGAGCCAGAGCAACATCAGGTAATAACCATTTAAAATATTTTAACAATCTTGAAATATATGTTTTACTTCGAACTGAAATTTTTGTAACGAATTACACATTGAACGAACTATTTCAGTTCCATTTTAAATCCCATTTCAAATAGGACAGTATTGTGTTGCCCTTGCAGACCTTAGCAGGGACTACCAGTGGCTTCTTGTTATTTTGTAGTGATTTACACAATATCCAACTATATTTAGTATGTGTAGGTGAGTGGGGCAACCATTTCCATCATTTGTAATCATTTTTTTTAATATTTGTGGATGTTTGGATAGACATGTATATTTGTATATTGATTTTAATATTTTGTATTTTAAAATTTACATCTATTTAAAATTAGTTTTTGGTGATTTATATAATATATTATAAAATGTTATTTATTAAATTTAATGTTAAATTTTATTTTCTACTAAAGCTTAACATTGTTTTACATTTGGCTCAATTTTATAAAGCTTTAGACATGTAAAAGTTGGTGAATTCAATAATAAGTCACTATCGAAACTTTCTCATCTAATATAGGTGTTATTATGGAAAGCCTCTAATCTAGTGTGTGCTTGTCATCCTAGACATAGAAAAATTACAAGAATATTGTTGTTAAATCTAATAGAAAGCCTAACTTAAGCATCACACAAATCAACACACTATGACCACAAGATTTGTTCATTATGACTTCAACATTTATAGAAATTAGACCACCATGACTACAACTACTATTCATTATGACTTGAGCATTCATACAGGTCAACCCACTACCCACCATGAGGACAACTAATGATCATTAAGCTTCAGTTTGATGAAAGGTAGAATGTGTTTTGGGGAGCTTTTATTGATAGTAATGTGGAAATATATTCTAGATAAAAAAGTGAGTCTATGTTTGAAATTGCTCAAACAAAGACCTTTTAAGATAAGGGAATTTGAGCTCAATACATATCTATTGCAAATTTTGAAATATTTTAAAATTTAGATAAAATAAAAAGATAATCTACTTAGTAAAAAAAATTAATAATATAATAAAGATAATTTACTCATTAAAATAATAATAAAAAAATAAAAAAAATATAAAAAATTTTTTCTTAAAAGATTTTCTAAATAAATTACATTCTCTAAATTTAAAGTTATTGCAAATTATATTATTTATAATTATGATAATTTTATAATATAATAATAAAGATAATTTACTCATTTAAATAATAATAATAAATTAAAAAAAATGGTAAACTAGTCTTAAAAGATTTTCTAAATAAATTAGATTCTCTAAAGTTTAAGTTATTACAACATTTATAGTCTATAATTATCGTAATGTGATTGAGTTAAACTAAACATTTAAATATTTTTGAAAGGAAAAAATTTCCCTTCCCTAAGTTAGCAACTATGCTTTAAATCTTGTCTACATGGGGTAGCTCAAGTGGCAATGGCTGTGGAAATGAAGTCTCACTTAACCGGAGATCTTGAGTTCGAATATTGTGCTATTCTCCCCGGAAATGGGGTGAATAACGGACATGTAAAAACTTGAAAATGAGAAAGTCCTACCGAAGCTTACAAAAACCATGCTTTAAACCTTTATTTGAGCATTGAGAATTTTCCACATGGTTAGTAAATAACGATGTTAATGTGATTCAAAAATACTACTGCGAGCATCTACGGAATGAATACGTTCCACTGAATTAGCGTCCTTTAGTTTATAAGTTGCTTACGAACCAGATTGCATAGGATTGGATTGGATTTAAATGAATCCTTCGTACCAATTCCAAGTCACTGTTGGACTTGTTCAACATGGTCGTACTGGTTGCTGCGGACGTACCAACATTCTAGGTCCTGGATTCGTACGCCAACACTCACGTAAAATCACATCACAGTCTTCTCTATCAAATCTAAGTTCATTCATGGAAAGTTGTATGCCATTTTAACGGCTAGCAGTTTTATGGATGCCAAAGAATTTTTGAAACAGAGGGGACGTGGAAAACTGCGGTTATCTCTGGTAAACGGTTGTCCTCTCTTGTACAATGTAAACTCAGCAGGCCGTACCGAACTTTGAATTAGCCAATTAATTTGCTAACGGAATCGAACTGGCCTATTTTTCGAATTTTTTCTATCAATTCGATAGAGTTGGATAACTATGTTTTTTTTCTTTTTCTTTTTTTAATGGTAGAAAAACTTATTAAACTCAGTTGTCAAACCATGAGTGAGGACAGTCATTTTGGGTGCTATCTGCAAATGTAGGTTGACCCATCACTGTTATCAAGGAAAACCACCCCACCTAGAATAACTTGTTGGTGGTCCTTAAGGGAGCAAGCTTTCTCTCCTGCCAAATACGGCCCTTAAGCAGTTTTAGGGCATACTCAAAGCCTGATAACTATGCTTTTTACTAGAACTTTCTAATTTATTTTGTTTTTGTTGTGTATATTGTATAATTAGAAATCAAATTTGTTTTTTGGTATATATTTTGTAATTAATTTTTGGTATATATTTTGTAATTAATAAAATATAATATTTTAAAAAACTAAATTTATAATTTTAAATCATAAAATAAATATTTAAAGGTTAATAATAATATAAAATATTTTATTATTATTTTTTGTTGGGTTAAAAGTGTGTTGTGGACTTAAATTATCTTAATAAAATGTTGAAAAGTTTATTTTTTATTAAATCACTAATTAATAATTTACAAATGACTTGATTTTTTAATAATAATTAATAAATTAAGTTACATTTGTAAATAACAACCCAATAATAATTATTCTTACTATTAATTTAACAATTTAATTATAATAATTTTATTATAAAAACTATATTCTTATTCTTCCCAAAATTCACAACTGACATTTCCTTATGCACTAAAGATTATTACAACATATTTTGAATGGATCAACCTGAAATATAAATGCATGTATCGATAAGAACGTTGTCTTTGTCAATGCTATACAATATTTCACTAATTTTGAAGTTAGCGTTGTACTGTATTTTATCATACTGTGAGTAATTTGATAGACATTTTGTTTGTCATAGGGCGTTTTGGCAGTATTTGTCTATCGAAATGTGCAAAAAGTATTTTTGACCGTTGTGTTTTTGCCAAAATAGTCCATAATAAATGTGACGCCACTGGCGCGTATTTCTTTTTCCCTCGTGAAGTTAAGCAGCGACGTGCTTCACAGCTCCACTGCTGACTGATTCGACTATTACTGATTATTTTTTTTGGCATATACGTTCTTGTTTGGATTTTCTGGCACTAATGATATCAGTTTTAAATTTTTTTTTACAGGAATGAATTGCAATGTGCTGGAGAATATATATGAAAGTATCATCACACTCCCTGCCAACAAAAGTAAGTAGTGTTTTTCTTTTTTCTTCTTTTCTTTATTTTCTTTCTGAAAATGCTGAATATTTACATCATTGAATATGTGGTGGATACACTATGAATGGCAGGAACCCATTGCCAAGGCCTACATTCTTTTTCTCGAGGTGATCAGAATGGCTGAGAGAATAGAAATTAAAAGAAATCAGGATCATCAAAAGGTATATAAAATAGTTAAACACAGATCACATGATTAATATCAAAATAATTATATATATTAATAAAATATAAATATAATTATTATTTAAAGAAAAACAATGAATTCTAGTTGAAATCAGTGTTTTTACTGAGGATTTGATTTGAAGTTAAATATAATAGTTGATTGTTGATTTGGGTTTATTTGAATTAAACCAATTTAATGATATAGATAAAAATGGTTGATTGAAGAGAAATTAATACCATATTAAATACTTTTTATTAAAATAATAATATATTTTTTATAAAAATAATATATATTATTTCAAAAATATATTGCTTTTATAATCTGTTGAATTAGTATATAGAATATTAGGATGATGTAACCTAGTCATAATATTAAGAATTTAAATTTGAATATAAAGTTTATGATTATTGTAACAGGAATTTTAATGAGATAAAACTAGCATAGATTTATCTTCAATAGAGATTTAACATGAGCAGAGAGGGATCCAATTTTTTCACGGGATTTTTTTTTATAAGTAAACATTATTTAAATGTTTTGTATAGTAATTTTTTTAGATCTTTTAAAATTTTTATTTTGGTCGAAATGAACAAAACTTCAACTTTGATGACGAAAAACATTACACATCATACAAAGCTTTAAAATGAACCTTTCAACTTAATGAAGCCAAATTATTCATGCCAAAAATGCTAAACCAAACCCTACCTCACAAAACACCACAGCATATTGTCTAACCACAAATTACACAAATTACCAGTTCACCCCACCCCGCAATAAATGATGATACAACACCCCTTCAGCTTTCAAACCAAGTATCATCTTTGTATCATATGTTGCTAGTTTTCTCTGTCAAATTAAAAACTGTGCGTGCCTAAAACACAGTAGACGAGAGTCGAACCCAAGTCTATAAAGACAGTGCTCCTCTATTCACAACCCTTAGTTCTATATCAATTTTTTTTTCAATTTTCAATGGTTTTGTTTTTATTTTTATTTCCTAAAAAATAAACGAGTAAGATACTATAATGAATTTATTAAAGTGTTAGTAGTGTTATATTATATGTTTTATTTAACTATATATATATATATATAAATTTTGGTTATAAATAGAAGTGTTGATTTGATTAAAACATGTTTTTATGAGTCTAATTTTTATAAGTGTTTACTTTATGAGAATGTAATAATGAAGGAAGAAACCATAACATAATTATTATAAGTTATCTTTTAATTTTTAAAAGGTAAAAATACTATGCATTGGACCTTGTTAATATTAGTGTATATCTCATGATTCAAAGCAATGCTAAAGTATATACAATAAAATGTATACTTTATGTTTAGATTGAATAGTATATATTAAAATATGTAAATCATAGCATAAACCATATTAAATAATATAATTTTGAGTTCTTATTGATAACATTCAATAGTTTTACTATGTTGGCCATCTTATATGTCTCATAAGATCTTAGTCATATCTCATACATACAAAATGCTACGGACATGTCATTTGATTTCAAGTTCTAAAAGTTTTATTGTGTGTTCCATGAAATTTCAAACCAAGATTTAAGATTTAAGAAGTCATTTATGTGTTATGTTTCTTTGTTTTTTTCTTTATGGTAAATATGTGAAATTTAAACATACTCTTCCTTAACGAGAAGCATAAAGGTCCACAACATCATATATATATATATATATATTATATATATATTATATATATATATATATATATATATATATATATAACGCATAAAGAGGAAGCCAAATTCCAACTTTAACTATGATGTATATCGATGGAGAAGTAAAATGAATGACACCACTCAAATTCCATGGCATTATGTATGATAAATCAATCTTCCAATATCAAAGTTGTCCTTTTTCACATTTATAACAAAGCCTTTATTTCATAATATCTTAATATAGCTATATTTATTATACGGCAATTTTTTTTAAAATTAAGATAACTTATTTCATTTTAATTTGGTATTTATCAAGTGTGGAAAGGTATTAAATTTTTTAATACGTAAATTTCATTTTCATTGTAAAAATTGAAGAAAACATTACAATTGAAAATTGATCCCTATTACTACTTCATAAACTCATAATTAAAATATGTTTATCTTGGTTTTTTCTTACAAATATGAAAAAGTTTAGTATTAAGTATGTGCTCGGTCACAACAAAATACTTGGGATGTTTTATAATCTGCTTAGAGATACTGGATTGTGAAGGAGAGCCATGCGAGTAATTTCAAAACTTACACTAGGACTGCTACTTTTGTCATACCTAATTCAACAACTACTGCTACTATAGATTTGACAAAGCTGCTTACATATCAAAACTCATTTGCATGGAGGAAACATAGCTTACGGATGATGGTCAATGGACATCTTGTGAGGGGCCACCAAGGGCACTATTGGTCATGCTTTGGTTTTCATCAAGATTTATTTGCTCCTGCATATCAATGAGTTGGAAATGAAACCAATCCATTTCATATTCCAGTTGATTTATCTTTGTTTGTTACTTCTCGATTTCCTTTGTTAAAAAGAGAATATTGGCAGATTATTGACAAAGGATTAATCTGATCATGCTTATCTACTGGGAGGTGCAGGCAAAGGTTACAGGAATTGGAGCTATCATAGGCAGAGGAAGGAGCATCTTTGGCCTCCATTATGTATCTGCATCCATTGTTGCAAAAGAGACCAAGCTCGCTAGAGGGAGGATAAAAGGAAATTCCTCAAATAGATAGGCCCATAAAGATATAACACCAAAAGAGAAGGCTATAGAGAAGAAGAAAAAACCTCGGAGAGGAGAGGCCAATTGGAGACTCTATGAGTGAAACCAAGGAACCATGAAACTGACTGCTTTGGTCAACTGGAGCTACAACATTGAACATGCTAGATGGGAGAGGACATGAATGAGCTGAATTAGAAACTTCTGGAATTACAATTGAAACTTCCAAACTTACATTATGGAGAAAACTTACATCATCTTCTTCCTTCTTTAACAAATTATACCAAATAATTTCATAAATAGAGGGGAACCAAGAGCTGACAAAGAGCACGGGGATCTATAGCTAAAGTCTATGAGTAGAGTGAAGTAAAAAGAACTTCCAAAAGACTACCCAAAGGGTCTTTACACATGAATTGAAGGATTGAGAGGGCCACCAAATAGAGAGATGGCTGCAATGACTCTAATATGTATGCCTTTGAATCAAATTGTGCAACATAAGCATGATGTCACCCCCTTTAAATGCATGTTGGAATACAAGAAGAAAACATGCTTCAATAGATGAGACTATCTTTGAACACATAAATGATCCAAGTGGCTATTGGTCGCCACCTGCCTATTCCACATAGACCTCCACTCAGTTTCATTAGTTTCCTTATTTATAGCAACATTTACTATTTTTAGCAGTTTTTTGGGTCCTGAACTTCCGGAGCAATTTTGACACCCTAAACGATGTTTTTAAGGTCTTTAGAAGGCCCATGGCCATAAGAAATGGAATGTGGAAAATCCTATAGTACTCAGAGAGATCTTCCCAAAAAGGTATCATACACGTAAAACAAAGATAACATGACAAAGTTACGACCATGGGAAGTTCGCTGCCCAACTAACCCCAACGGGGCCCACAAACTCTTGGCATTCCATCTCCTAGGGTTAGGTTTTTGGTTGTTTATGGTTTTCCCTTGTCGTTCAATAATAAAAATACCCTTGGGCCTCATTGTGGCATAGTTCA
The DNA here is from genome assembly GCA_000404065.3 of Pinus taeda. Classification (NCBI taxonomy): domain Eukaryota; kingdom Viridiplantae; phylum Streptophyta; class Pinopsida; order Pinales; family Pinaceae; genus Pinus; species Pinus taeda. The sequence continues at coordinate 9,090 of APFE030738657.1, read as the reverse complement.
GAGGCATGTAGTCGCCACATATCTTCTCAGAGATAAGCTACCATCACTTAAGCTACTTTATTTCCATTTCTTTATGTAATCATATTTCAGTTCTTTGATATTAATGAAATGAAGTTTTATTTCTACTGCATCTTTATGTTTATGTATATCTGTATTTTTTTGCGTTCCCGCAAAAGTCTGGATAGATTTGATCCATTTGCTTGCCATCAAGCCTTTTACGAAGACGAATGTGGATAAACAGAGGATTCTGTATTCAATCCTCTTCACGTCCCTTAGGTAAATGGTGCAACCCAGGCCTCAATTTGAATAATCTTCCACCTCATTTGATGTCACAAGCACCTTGAGCCACTTTTTGAACATTGGATTACTCTCAAAGTCCTTCATTGACGATATCATCGGGATGCCTTTACAATTGACCTTGCCATATAGTTTATTCTGAATTGATCCATTTTTCTAATATGAGATATAGAGCTAGAACACACCTTACCATATCTCATGGGATAACCTTCTAATAGAGGGAGCCACTCACATCACATTGACTCTCTTCTAGTCAACAAACAAGATTTGTTTAAATGTCAGTTTCTTTATTTTCGCTCCGAAGTGTGTGAAAGTATGACTTATGTGAGAAAGATTCTAGAATGTGCTTTATTATTCAAAAGAGAAGGGAGAGGAGGTTATTCTTTAGAAGAGAGCCTTATTGGAGGTGTAGGATTGTGATGAGGGAGACCCCCAATATGACTATGGAAGAGATGTCATGATATTTGGCCAACTAGAGGTTGAGGTGAAGCCCATACATTTAAGCAAGACTATTTGTTTTTTGGCCAAGCCCCCATGCAAACTTTCCTTCCTGATCTCCATTGGGATTTAAAAGAATCCCTCCCCCTCCTGCGACCCCTAAATTTATGTTAGCTTTTTATAACAGTATTTAAATTTATATAAATTTCATATCTCAATATATAGAAATATTCTTAATTTTAATTTTATCACAGTCTTCATAATACATATAGTTATACCCATATCAGCATAACATTCTTTTGACATATTTAAATTTTTAATGCAATACTCATGGCATTGATCATATATAGAGAGAAATAACACTAAAATATAATTTAATATTTATTAACTAAATTTAAACATAAATTCTAAAATATCATGGTTACAAATATGAATAATTATTATTTTAATTTAGATGGTAAATTAGAGTTATAATTTAGAACTATTATTTATATTCTATATGTATTTCCCATTTATATATATAGAAATATTCATATGTCTAATTATAAATGGTTATGATATTTTTTTAATGTTTTTTCATATATTTAAAATATTGAATGCGGTTAAAAATATTTTACAAGAGTATTAAGCCATTATATGATTACTAACTAAGTTTAAACATGAAATATCATGGCGACAAACATAAATCATCATATTTTAATTTATTTTAATGTAATATATTATGAATTTTTATTGTACTAAAAGGAGCTCTACAACACCATACGAAGACTCTCATAAAATTACATTCTTATTTTTAAACATAATAGAAGTTCATTCATTTTATTTTTGGATTTACCAAGTGTTGAAAGATATTAAATCTCTTAACATGTAAATTTAGTTTTGAATATAAAAACCAAGGAAAGATTTACAATTCAAAAATTATGATCCCTCTTGACATTAATAGATTCATTACAATAAATTTATGCTGGTTCTTTATAATAATATTTATATTTATATGAAGTGAGGGGGCAACTCAATTAGTGATTGAAGTAATGTGAGACATGTGATAAATCCCTTCGGTTGTGATCCTGTTTATGGAGAGGAGGATAGGATCTGGATACATAAATAAATAAAAAATAAAAATATTTATACAAATTTCACATCTCCATGTCTAGAAATATTCTTATTTTTAATTTTATCAAAATCTTCATAATACATCCCGGGAGTGACTCAATTGGTGATAACTAAGAGATCCAAAGCTCAATCCCCGTGTTGTGTGATTGAAGTGATATGAAAACTAAGAGATTCAAGGTTCAATCTCCTTGTTATGTGATTGAAGTGATATGAGGTTGTGAAAACTAAGAGATCTAAGGTTCAATCCCAAAATAGTGGATTAGGTCATAGGCCTCAGAGGTATAGTGGTAGTGGCTCCAAATCAGGCTCCATATTGAGCTAGCGGTAACCACCAAAGTATTCTAATTTATATTATGCGACATAGGATTTATTGTTAACCTATATGTTACTTTACCTGAATTGTGGTTCAAAACAAACACTGGGAATAAGTAGCATGGAATGTTCTGAAGATATGGACACGACATCCATTACCACAAAAATTTCAGTAGCAACATTAGAGCCTCCATTCTAGATGTCGATAATGTCAATGGTACGAGGTGTATCCATATCTTCCGGTCACTCCCAACAAATGTAACCACTCTTTTGATCACCCACATTAAAAAGCACAAAACAATAACCATTTCACTCCTCATATGTTAGGATTTTAGGAATTATTGCTTTGTGTAGTAAATAATAGTTTTCAATTGGTCATACCTACACAAAAAAATTTCCCGGGTAAGTAGTATAGGCTTTAGGAAATAATTGGTAGCCCATTGAATCACAGTGACAACATTTTCAATCTCACTGCCCATTAAATCACCGAACTCCAACATGCTCTAAGCTAACATGATAGTGCTAAAATCCATTTGAAATGTAAATTTTACATTATCACCTATATTGTAACATCCTCCAACCAAATCAAATTGTATTCAATTAAGTTATAAGGTCAAATCATATAAAATAAAAAAGAAGATTTAGCCTAAGGGGAATGGTGCTTGCAAGTTTCCCTGTAAACATGCAGAGTGAGCATTGCTATTATGGCACATTATTCTTTCAAAGGGTTAGGCTAGGAGTTAGAGCTCTAAACATTGCTCGGGGAGGACTAAATCCAGAAAAGCATAATCAAACAATATTCTCGGATGACATCAAAAGGTAGAATCTTGTAAAGAATCTAAGTGGCATGTCCCTCTCACTAGTAGAACATTCTTAGAATTGTCATGATGTCTGAGAGTCTGATAGTAACTCGAGGTCATCAAATTATTTGGCTTAGTATTGGTGACTATGTATTTGATTATTCTAATCATTTTAGACTATAGAGAGTTGGGGAAAAGAAAAAACCACTAGACACTCACTCCATACCAAAGGAATAGGCTAACTAGCAGGGAGACCCACAACTTACTTAAAGGCAATAGGTTGGATGCCTTTAGCGCAATGCCATGGAATTGATGTTGGTTTATGCTAAATTACTAATATCCAAAATTATAGTGCTGTGCCAACAAAATGGATACAAGGTGGTAAATTGATGGTCTATGGCTGCAAATCCAAATTCGAAGTGCGGACTAATGTTTCATTCCAAAACTTTCCAAAAAATTATTAGGGAAGAGACAACTATTAGTTCTGAGGGATCGGTTGAGGTGGGGGGGAAAACTAAAATATTCAATCGGAGTTTCAAATGTAGACGGGGAAACAAATGGATGAAATTTAGGTTATGTTAGTGCACAAGTTGTTATGGTTATACACAATATGTATGCTAGTTTGTGAGGTTAGTATCATGGTGGCTAGACACATTATGTATGCTAGTGAGCGAGGTCATTACCATGGTGTTTCCCCATTTGAACTCAGAAGTAAGTTACAAATACTACTAAGGTCTCCCTAGTGGAAAGCAAATTATTAGTGCTGATGGAATAGAATTGGTCGAATCTACTTGTTTCACTCATTGAGTTCAGGGGGTTGGAAGTCTTTGAGGGGATTGGAGAGAATGCAGGAAAAAAGGTGCATTAAATGAAATTAAATGTCGTTAGTAGAATGGGACCAAAACGGAGAGCTTGGATACGTTTCCATTAATGGGGATGAGCAATGAGCATAATTATCTGGATCTGGCAAATTCCTAGGTAGATATAGTGACACCTTAGATCCGTTTGATATTCAATTTATTCTACCGTAAAATATATCAAAGTTTGAAACCACCTGCAATGGTTTAGTGTCAGGAGAACCTAAGAATTAGATATAAATAGCGATGTTTTTGAAATATCTTTTTGGCACCTAATAGTGAGGTGGGCCTTCTCTTAGCCAATTGCATATGTGTTTCCTATTGACAATTGATAAGTACACCTGGACCAAGATGGGAAATCATAAATGGCCCTCTGAAAATTCTAACTACCAACTAGACAGAGTAGTGTAATATGTGAGACTCGAAAGCCAATGCCTCATTGGCTGTGGGTGGATTTGTTGGACGAATCAACATATCTCCTGGGGTTGGCGTAAAATCCAAACTGTTCAGCCAAGGAGGAGTGACTTAAAATAAAAAGGTGATGGTTGTCATTTTCCATACATGGCGACCCAAACAACCTTTTTGGATCACATTGTCAACATGGAGAAATTTATCGATATCATTGTGGTTGCCAAAAATGAGCAACCAACTCATCAAGGTTCTAACAGATTGCAGAATGCTAAAAGGACAGGACAAAAGAAACATTCTTGTGATACTATAGTGACATTTGCAAGAGGGATCCATGAGTTTTCATTTACCCAGTTCATACCACTCAAAAATAAGAGGAAAAAAATTATCAAAGTCACATAGGAGGTAGAAAATATCAATATAGGCATTAATCTTTACTGGGAAAACGTGGTCAAACTGAGGCAAAGAATTTTGGTGGGTCAGGTTGAATTCATGGGGATGAACGAAAACCAAATGAAAGAGTGGGTTCAAAAAAGTTGTTCCTCCATGCTCGGTTATAAGCCGAAAGCTAGCGTGATGGTGAATAGATGTTTTAGATTCCATTTCTTGAAAGAGGAAGATGTAAAAAGGATAGATGCAATGTCCTTGGTGAAGGGAAAGGGTTCCCTTGTGTTACAGAACTAGAAAATCAGTTACCATGTTTCTGAAGTGCCCAAAAGGAAAATAATTTGGGCCAAATTACCTAGTCTTCCCATTGAATTGTGGACAAAGCAAGCCATCAAATAGATTTCCAGCTAAATAGGAAAGTTGTATTATGTGGATGAGGGTTGGATGGGATTGTTGGACAAGACAATGGCTTGGTTCCTAGTAGAAGTTGACGTCTCTAGCGGACTCCCTACCTCTTTCGATATCTATTGGGGAAATTTTTTCATCTACCAACAAATTACTTATTGGGGGATCCCTTACCTATGTTTAGGTTGTCATAACACCAGGCACCTCCTTGTTGAATTCTCCTATCACCTCAATGGTTGTAGGTTTTGTGCAGATAGACAAAATACAATTGAAAATCTTCTACCATTGAGGAACCATCTTAGGTAAAGGAAAAATCCCACTGGCTTGGGTCCCCATGGAAAACAGTATGATATTGTATCCTACAAGCCAATCCCTATTGATCACACTAGAAGTGATGATCCAATGGACCCAGAGGTTATCATCACCTTCTTTAACATTACTCCCTCCAAACATAAGAGCAATGCTAAGGATCCCATGGCCAGGAGGGGGGAAAGAAGTCCTTATTACCTCCTATATCTCAACAAAAATCTCAGGCACACACCCAATATCCCATATCAATGGATGCAAACTAGGAAGCCATAGCAGAAAAATCTTCATCAAGAGTAGAAAAAATGATCATTAAGAGGAGTTTCTTCTAGATTAGGGTTAGCTCCATGGGAAATGAAGGAGAAAAACTAGACTCTCAGGAATGGAAGAGAAAAGAGACAAAGTATAAAAAAAAATCTGTGCAGCAAAATAAATTCAAACTTAAACACTTGATTTGTGTCCTTCCATTGGAATGATGGAAATTTAGGAAGAATCTCAACCCTGGGACCTTAGAGGATTGATCCCTACCTCAATATTGTCCTAATGAAAATAATGTCTCTGAACATCTGAGGGTTGGGATCCTCTCAAACCAAAAGATCCCTCCTTAACTGTATTTGATAAAAAATCCCTAATATAGTTCTCTGTAGGAAATAATGACAAAGAAGGAGAAGGCTTCGGAAATCTTACTCAAAATATGCCCCACTTGAGAGTTTTGCACTAACAGTTCCTGTGGTTAGTCTGGTTGTCTCACTGTTATGTCGAACTCAAATTCATTTTCATTTAAAGCATATAGGACTTGTGTTGGCATCTTATTGACCGGATTTTGCAAGGCTTTTGAACATAGAATGTGAAAACTCAATATTTATGCTCCTTATAATAATAGAAAACCCTTCTAGGAGAAGGTTGACTCCATTGGGATACTGGATATGCAATCCTTAATTATAGTTGATGATCTAAATTTCATCTTGGGCACAAAGAAATGTTGGGGTCTCAAGGAAAATCTACATCCACTCACTAATTTCTTTAAATAATGTTTTAGTCAGAAACTCCTGTGGGATATCCCTCCTTCTCCTTTATGTCTGACTTAGATAAACGAGAGGATAGGGGATGAGGGAATTGCAAAGTGGATTAACAAGTTTTTTGTACACTCTTGCTTCTTCCTTTCCCTTATTTTTATCGATTTATTCTTATCTCTATTTGATTTTACCAACCGTAAATAGGTTGACTTCAATCTCCAATGCATCAGTCTGAATTTGATCTAAAGTGGGACACCATATTTCCCTTAATGTAAAACCGAAATCTGACTCAAATGCCCTTGCAAACGCTACTTTTTCACCAATAGGAGGTGGTTTTGTTTCTATAGGAAGACCATTGTACATTTTATTAAACCTTTTGATAAACTTAACCACTTCTTCATATGGTTTCCTCTTTATTGCATGAAATGTAGTTAAGAAATATTCATAATCATTCTTTTCTCCCCATCTCTATATGAAAGAGTTTTCTAATTCCTCCCAGGTGTTAATTGAATTATATGGGAGGGTATTAAGGCACTTTCTTGATTCCCCATCCAATGATTGTAGAAATAACCTCATAACCACATACAAATATTCCAAATTCATTTTTTTGCAAAAGCACTAAAAGTTGTTGCATGATTTTTTGTTGTTACCTCATCCTCTCCTGTGAATCTTGGTAGTAATTTCAAATAATCTTGAGGCAGAGCATTCATGTGTTGGGGAAGATTAAGAGGAGGATATCAATTCAAAAGAAAACCTGAAATCGCCATATTTGGATTATGGAGAGGAGGGGAGGGGTTTCTTGCCTAAAATACAAAAGGAGGTGGTGGGACCACATATTTAGGAACTGGTTGAAAAATTACAAGGACAATCTAGTATGAAGTAGAAAAATCAACTGTTTTAATTTCTTCAATTTCTGAAATAGCTGGAAAAGAAAAAGAATTAGACTCGAAAGACCTCTCTTTAAGAGTAGGCTTAGGAAAGATAGATTAAGGAGAAATTGAACCGTCTTCAGAAAAAATGTAATTTTCTTATGATTTCTTTTGGATGATGAACTCTATGGTATTGGGACAAAGAACTAGTGCCAAGGGCCGACAAAGTGGGACTTGGAGCCTTTAGGAATTTTTCTCTCCAAACCTTGGAGAAACTAATTTATCAGGATCAAATAAGGTTGGAGGCTTTTGTTGTGAGGTGTCTGACCTCGTATGAGGCCTTCTTAGAGCCAGGACTACTACTTGGAGAGAAAACTCATCCAACCCACTTTATTTTCTTACCAAACAAAGAAATGATTTTCAAATCAAGCCTAGGGAAAAATAACTTTGTTCTCTCTTCCTCCGGAATGGGGCCAAAAGATGTTGTAACCCTAGAGACAACCTCTAGCTAAGTAGAAGTCAATGCTTAGGACATCCATAGAAAAAGATAATGAATATTATTTGTTGTCCCATTATGATAGTTTAGAAGTGTGCTTCATAGGTAATGATAAGGGAACCTTCTTGGGATAAAATTAACTTTCAATATGGCCTCACTGGCAATGAAAATGATTTAAAGTTGTAACATGGTGGTGGAAATAAATGATATAAGGTTTAGAATAGAACGTTGCTACTGCAGAATCTTTTTCCTTAAACCTTAGCAGAATATATGACAGACAGAATAATGAACTTATAGAAAAGAGGAGCACATTTTAATTTTATTCAATTTAAAGATAACTAGTACTGTGAGTTCAGTAAATTTGTATTATAGAAAACAATCAATAGTTTCATTACTCTTTTCCAAAGAAGCAAGAATAACAAATGGCTTAAAATAAGTAGGAATACATATCAAATTGAAAATACTACTTGGAGTCACCTTGAAAGCTTTATTTAATCTCCAAGAAAACATAAAAACATTACACATAAATTTTCCTTCTGAAGTTAAAATTTTGGAACCTCAAATGGTTCTCCAGAGTCTCTTTTGCAGTAACATTACAAAGGTGACTGTTATAATAATTGTTAAATGTCACAAACTTCTACAACTACCTTAGAAACTAATTTAAACTCTATTCATTCCTTCTGAGGAATTAAACTTCTTTTTTAGAAACAACAACAAAATTGTGAGTCAACATTACAAAGTACAACGTTTTGAGTATTTCATGAAATGAAGCAAGTGGCATATTTTCACTGGATCACATGTGAGTGTGGGGCAGACTTGATTGTATAAGGTTCAGGTTCTATTACTACTGTTGGAAACATCCATTATCTGTGCTTTTTCCAGACTGACAAGTCTGAGCTCGAGCATTTGAGAAACCTTGCTTGAGCCATCCTAAAATTGGTTATCCAACTATAAGTTGGTTGTTTTGTAAAAATAAATTTAATCAACCATAGCAATTGAAAATCTCTGTGGACATAATTCACAATAGTAGACCCCTTAAGAACTGTAGTTTTCTCACCAGAAGAATTAATCTTACTCTTTAAATCTACTAACAAAGTCTTATAGGTTTCCCATGGGAGAAAATTTCCCTGTTGATCCCAACATGAGGGAAACCTTGCCCTACTTCTTTTATCAGAATTTGTATTGAATTTTAGAACATATTGATCTCCCCTAATTTTTCCTCTGTATTTTTCTTGTACAAATTCTTTTTCCCCATCTTATTTATTTCTAACACCGTCTTTGTCATGTCTTCAACATGCATATTTCTTAACTCCTGAGGTGATTTGGAATTAAGAAAATCAATCATTTTATTTTCTAGCTAGGAATTTCATTGGGATTTCTCTCTGT